>JAXQQM020075960.1:0-139311 GCA_034641835.2 Pinus albicaulis
TCGTCCACGTCTCGCAAAGCTCGCCAAGGAAAGGAAAAGCCTCTCCAGAGTCTCGTGACAATGGTCTCCTTACTTGAGTCAGCCTTAAGGGAAAGAGAGGATTCTTTACAACACAAAGGCTCTTGGGAATATGGAGATTCAGAGCTTAGGCACTTCAAGAATAGCTTGCCATGGATTTGAGCAGGCTTTTATAGATGGGGAAGGAGGAGTTGGGATCCCTATTATTATGGGATTGGCCCTATCAACAAGGAAGGTTCCATGAGAGGTGGAAAAACCACTTCCCTCCATAGAACTCCCGTAGCCAAACCTCCCAACTCAAGATAGGCAATGGTTTGTGAGTTTGTTAGAACTCAACTTCCGCCATCCTTATTTAAAAAACAACTCCCAAAATGTGGCGCGACTACGGCTCTATTACAGAGCGCCAGTTGGCGCGACCTCTTTGCAGTAATTTCCCCATTGGCGCGAGTACTGAACTGCCTGCCCGCGCCAATCCCAAAAGGGATATTTTTCATGACTTTTGCAAGGAGATGTCTCAAGGGAAAATAAAGCTCATGTTCAGAGGGATGCATTGATGATGTCTTCAAAGCATGACAATGTTCACAGGTCACAGAATGGGTCCTCCATTGTTCGGGATGGGGAATGGTAAGGACGGTGACAAATTACTGTGTAACACTATGGTGTTGGTTCCATCATCGTGTTATGATTGTTTATGTAATTCAATTGATTTAGTCCTCTTCAACTGACTGATAGTTATGAATGTGAATTACTACGTTGTATATCGTCATTGTTTCTTATGTGTGTGCAGGTGTCCAAGCGTGAAAGAGGGCGGATCATGATCTGTGAAACCAGCAACGAGGAGCGAGCCACTCTTTCGACGACAACAACAGCATAGGACCTTCGGTAAGTCATTTATCGAATCTTCGTCCATTCGTTAACTAGGAATCAATATTATAGCATGTCGTGTTTGTGGCTAGACCCATACTAGGGCTAGAGGCATCACCTCTATCCGTAGAGGGGATTTACCTCACCAACACTAACCTTAACACCTTAACCTTAACCTTAACCTTCCAATAACCATAAACTTAGCCTTGAATTTAACCTTAACCTAACCTTAACCTGAATCTTAAACTTAACCTGACTAAACTCGTAACCTTAACCTTAACGTAACCTTAACCTTTACCTTAATTATAACCTAACACTAACCTTGACCAAACCTTAACCTTAACCTTAACATAACGTCAACCTTAACATTAACCTTCCCATAACCTTCACTATAACCTAACCTTAACCTTAACATTAACCTTAACTTTAACCTTAACCTTAAATTTAAATTTACCCTTAACCAAACCTTGACCTTAACCTAAGGTTAGGGTTAGGTTATATTAAGGTCAAGGTTAAGTTTAAGGTTAAGGGTGAGGTTAAGGTTAAGGTTAAGGTTAAGTTTAAGGTCAAGGTTAAGGTTAATGTTAAGGGTTTGGTCACGATTAAGGTTAAATTAAGGTTATGTTAAGGGTAAAGTTAAGTTTAAAGTTAGGTTAGGTTAAGGGTAAAGTTAAGGTTAAGGTTAAGGTTATGGTTAAGGTTAGGGTAATGTTAAAGGTTAAGGTTACAGGTTTAGTCAACGTTAGGGTTACGTTAAGGTCAAAGACAAGGCTAAGGTTAGGTTAAGGTTAAGATAAGGTTAAGGTTAAGGTTATTGTTAAGGTTAGGTTAAGTGTAAAGTTAAGGTTAGGGATAGGTTCAGGTTAAGTTTAAGGTTAGGTTAAGGGTAAAGATAAGGTTAGGGTTAGGTTAAGGTTAAGGTTATGGATAGGCTAAGGTTAAGGTTAAGTTTAAGGGTAAAGTTAAGGTTAAGGTTAGGTTAAGGTTAAGGTTAAGATAAGGTTAAGGTTAAGGTTAGGTTAAGGGTAAAGTCAAGGTTAAGGTTAAGGTTAAGTTAAGGTTAAGGTTAAGGTTAAGGTTAAGGTTAAGGGTAAAGTTAAGGTTAAGGTTAAGGTTACGGGTATAGTATGGTTAGGTTAAGTTTAAGGTTAGGTTACGGGTAAAGTTATGGTTAAGGTTAGGTTCAGGTTCAAGTTAAGGTTTAGGTTAGGGTTAAGGTTAGGGGAAGGTTAAGGTTAAACTTAATGTTAATGTTAAGGTTAACGTTAAGGGTTTAGTCAGGTTAAGGTTAAGGTTAGGGTTAAGGTTAGATAAAGGTTAAGGTTATGGGAAGGTTAAGGTTAAGGTTAAGGTTAAGTTAAGGTTAAGTTTAAGGTTAGGGTTAGAATATAGTTAAGTTTAAGGATAAGGTTAAAGATAATGTTAAGGTCAAGGTTAAGGTTAATGGTTTGGTCAAGGTTAGGGTTAGGTTATAGTTAAGTTCAAGGTTAAGGTTATGGTTAAGGTAAATTTAAGATAAGGTAAAGGGTAAGGTTAAGGTTAAGGTAATGTTAAGTGTAAAGTTAAGGTTAAGTTTAGGTTAAGGTTAAGATAAGGTTAAGGTTAAGGTCAAGTTCAAGGTCAAGGTCAAGGTCAAGGTTAAGGTTAAGGTAAGGGTAAGGTTAACCTTAACCTAACCTTAACCTTAACCTTGACCTTAACTATCACCTTAACCTGACTAAACCCGTAACCTTAACCTTAACCATAACCTTACCAAACCCTTAAGGTTAGGCTAAGGGTAAATTCAAGGTTAAGATTATGATTATGGGAAGGTTAAGGTTAAGGTTAAGGTTAGGGTTAAGGCTAGGGAAAGTTTAATGTTAAAGTCAAGGTCAAGGTAAAGGTTAGGTTAAGGTTAAGGTTAGGTTAAGGGTAAAGTTAAGGTTAAGGTCAGGTTAAGGTTAACCTTAACCCTTAACCGTATCTTACTGTTAACCTTAACTTTACCCTTTAATTAACCTTAACTTAACCTTAACCTTAACCTTAACCTTTAACCTTAACCTAAACTTAACATTAACATTAACTTAACCCTAACCTTGGCATAACCCTTAACCTTAACCTTAACATAACCTTAACTTTAACTTTACCCTTAACCTTGACTTTAACCTTAACCTTCCCCTAACCTTAACATTAATCTTAACCTTGACTTTAACCTTAACCTAACCTTAACCTTAAACCAAACTTAACATTAACCTTACCATTAACCTTCACCTTAACCTTCACCTTAATCTTAACCTTAGGGTTAAGGTTATGGTAAGGGTAAGGTTAAGGTTACGGGTTTACTCAGGTTAAGGTTAAGGTTATAGTTAAGTTCAAGTTTAAGGTTAAGGTTAGGTTAAGGTTAACCGTACCTTTACCTTAACCTTAACCTTAACCTTGACCTTACCTTTAGGTTAAGGTTAGGTTAACCTAAGGGTAATGTTAAGGTTAAGGTTAAGGTAAGGTTAAGGTTAAGGTTAAGGTCAAGGTTAAGGTTAAGATTAGGTTAAGGGTAAGGTTAAGGTTAGGTTAAGGTTAAGGTTATGGTTAGGTTAAGTGTTGAGGGTAACGTTAAGGGTAAAGTTAAGGTTAAGTTTCAGGGTAAGGTCAAGGTTAAGGTTACGTTAAGGGTAAATTCAAGGTTAAGGTTAAGATTAGGTTAAGGGTAAAGTGAAGGTTAAGGTTAAGGTGAAGGTTGAAAGTAAGGTTAAGATGAAAGTTAAGGTTAATGTTTAGGTTTAGGTTAATGTTAAGGTTAGGGTAAAGTTAAGGTTAGGTTATAGTTAAGGTCAAGGTTAAGGTTAGGTTATGGTGAAGGTTAAGGTTAAGGTTAAGGCTAAGGCTAAGGTTAAGAACTGTATCCTTAACCTTCACCCTTAACCTTAACCTAACCTTGACCTTAACTTTACCCTTAACCTAATCTTAACCTTAACGTAACCCTAACCTTGACTTTACCCTTAACCTTACATTAACCTTAACTATAACCCAACCCTAACCTTGACCTTAAATTTACCCCTAACCTTAACCTTAACCTTAAACTTAAACTTTACCTTAACTATAACCTAACCCTAACCTTAACCTTAACTTTAACTTTACCCTTAACCTTCACCTTCACCTTAGCTTTTCCCTTAACCTTAACCTTAACTATAACCTTAACCTTAACCTTCCCCTTGACCTTAACCTTAACATTAACCTTGACTTTACCGTAACCTAACCTTAACGTTACCCATAACCTAACCCTAACCTTGAGGTTAGGTTAACCATGACCAAACCCTTAACATTAACCTTAACCTAACCTTAACCTGAACCCTAACCTTAACTTAGACCTTAACCTAACCTTAACTTTATTTTAACCTTAACCTAACCTTAACTTTAACCTTAACATAACCATAACCTTACCCTTAACCTTAAACTTAACCTTATCTTAACCTTAATCTAACCTTAACCTTAACCTTAACATAAACATAACCTTACCCTTAACTTGAACCTTAACCTTAACCTTAACTTAACCTAACCCTAATATTGACCTTAACCTTAACCTAACCTTGAATTAACCTTAAATTTAAATTTACCCTTACCCTAACCTTAACCTTAACATTAACCTTATCTTAACCTTAACCTAACCCTAACCTTGACCTTGACTTTACCTTAACCCCTTACCCTTAACCTTCACCTTAACCTTAACTTTACCCTCAACTTAATATTAACATAACCTTAACTATAACCTAACCCTAACCTTGACCAAACCCTGAACCTTCACCTTAAACTTAAACTTAACTATAACCTAACCCAAACCTTGACCAAACCCTTAACCTTAACCTTAGGTATAACCTAACCTTAAATTTTCCCTTAACCATACCTTAACCATAACCATAACCTAACCTTAACCTTACCCTTAACCTTATGTTAACCTTACCTTAACCATACCCTTAAACTTGTCCTTAACTATAACCTAACCCTAACCTTAACCTTAACCTTAACCTAACCTTAACCTTAGCCTAATCATAACCTTAAACCTAACCTTAACCTTAACCTTCCCCTAACCTTAACCTTAACCTTAACTATAACCTAACCCTAACCTTGACCAAACTTTAACCTTAAGGTTAAGGGTTAATGTTAAAGTTAAGGTTAAGGTTAAGGTTAGGGATAAGGTTAGGCGAAGGTTAAGGTTAAGGTTAGGGTTAAGGATAGGGGAAGGTTAAGGTAAGGTTATGGATGAAGTTAAGGTTAAGGTTAGGGTAAGGCTAGGGCAAGGTTAAGGTTAAGGTTAAGGATAAGGTTAAGGTTAAAGTTAGGTTAATGTAAGGTTAATGTTATGGGTTTAGTCAGGTTAAGGTTAACGTTAAGGTTAAGGTTAAGGTTAGGGTAAGGTTAATGTTAAGATAAGGTTAAGGTTAAGGTTAGGTTAAGGGTAAAGTTAAGGTTAGGGTTAGGTTAAGGTTAAGGTTATGGTTAGGCTAAGGTTAAGGTTAAGGTTAAGGTTAGGTTAAGGTTAAGGTTAAGGTTTGGTCAAGGTTACAGTTAGGTTATAGTTAAGGTAAATTTCAAGGTTAGGTTAAGGGTAAAGTCAAGGTTACGTTAGGTTAAGGTTAAGATTAGGTTAAGGGTAAAGTTAAGGTTAAGGTTAAAGTCAAGGTTAAGGGTAGAGTTAAGGTCAAGGATAGGGTTAGGTTATAGTTAAGGTTAAGAGTTTGATCAAGGTTAGGGTTAGATTAAGTTTAAGATTAAGGTTAGGTTAGGATAAGGTCAAGGTTAAGGTTACGAGTTTAGTCAGGTTAAGGTTAAGGTTATGGTTAAGGTTAAAGTCAAGAGTAAGCATTTGGTTAATGTTAAGGTTAAGGTTAAGGTTAAGGTTAGGTTAAGTTAAGGTTAAAGTTAATGTTATGGTTAGGTTAAGGGTAAATTTAAGGTTACGGTTAGGGTTAAGGTTAGGGGAAGGTTAAGGTTAGGTTAAGGTTAAGGTTAAGGTTAAGGTTAGGTAAAGCTGAGGGTTAGGTTATAGTTAAGGTCAAGGTTAGGTTAAGGGTAAGATAAGGTAAAGGTTAAGGTTACAGTTAAGGTTAGACTAAGGTCAACTTAACAGTTAAGGTCAAGGTTAAGGGTAAAGTTAAGGTCAATGTTAGGGTTTGGTTATATTTAAGGTTAAGGTTAGGTTAAGAGTAAAGTCAAGGTAAAGGTTAAGGGTAAGGTTAAGGTTAAGGGTTATGGGTTTAGTCAGGCTAAGGTTAAGCTTAAGCTTAAGCTTAAGGTGAAGGTTAAGGGTAAGGTTAAGGTAAGGTTAAGGTTAAGGTTAAGGGTTTGGTCAAGGTTAGGGTTAGGAGTAAGGTTAGGTTAAGTTTAGGGTTAAGGTTAGGGGAAGGTTAAGGTCAAATTTAGGTTAAGGCAAGGTTAAGGTTAAGGTTATGGGTTTAGTTAGATTAAGGTTAAGGTTAAGGTTTCGGTCAAGGTTAGGGTTAAGTTATATTTAAGGTTAATTTTAGGTTAAGGTTATGTTAAGCTGAGGGTTAGGTTATAGTTAAGGTCAAGGTTAGGTTAAGGGTAAGATAAGGTAAAGATTAAGGTTACGGTTAAGGTTAGGTTAAGGTCAAGGTAACGGTTAAGGTCAAGGTTAAGAGTAAAGTTAAGGTCAATGTTAGGATTAGGTTATATTTAGGGTTAAGGTTAGGTTAAGGGTAAAGTCAAGGTAAAGGTTAAGGGTAAGGTTAAGGTTAATGGTTATGGGTTTAGTCAGGTTAACGTTAAGGTTAAGCTTAAGCTTAAGGTGAAGGTTAAGGTTAAGGTTAAGGGTTTGGTCAAGGTTAGGGTTAGGGGTAAGGTTAGGGTAAGTTTAGGGTTAAGGTTAGGGGAAGGTTAAGGTCAAAGTTAGGTTAAGTCAAGGTTAAGGTTAAGGTTATGGGTTTAGTCAGGTTAAGGTTAAGGTTAACGTTTTGGTCAAGGTTAGGATTAGGTTATAGTTAAGGTTAATTTTAGGTTAAGAGTAAAGTTAAGGTTAAGGGTTTGGTAAAGGTTAGGGTTAGTTTAGGTTAAGGTTATGTTAACATTAAGGTAAAGGTTAATGTTAAGGTTAAGGTTAAGATTAAGGTTAAGGTTAAAGGGGTAAGGTTAAGGTTAAGAGTTAAGGTTAGGGGAAGGTTAAGGTTAAGGTTAAGGGTTTGGTCTAGGTTAGGGTTAGGTTATAGTTAAAGTTAAGGTTAAGGTTAAGGTTACAGGTTTAGTCAGGTTAAGGTTAAATGTTTGGTCAAGTTTAAGGTTAAGGGTTTGGTCAAGGTTAGGGTTAGGTTATAGTTAAGGTTAAGGTTAAGGTTACAGCTTTAGTAAGGTTAAGGTTAAGGGTAAGGTCAAGGTTAAGGTTATGGGTCTTAACCTTAACCTTCACTATAACGTAACCTTAACCTTAATCTTAACCTTAACCTTAACTTTAACTATAACCCAACCTAACCTAAACCTTAACTATAACCTAACCCTAACCTTGACGAAACCCTTAACCTTAACCTTAACTTTAACATTAACCTTAACCTTAACTTAACGTTAACCTTAACCTTAACCTTCCCATAACCATAACCATAACCTCAACCTTAACCTTAACCTAACCTTAACCTTAATTATAACCTAACCCTAGCCATACCCTAACCATAACCTTAACTATAACCTAACCCTAACTTTAACCTTACCCTTAACCTAATCTTAACCTTGATCTTGACCTTAACCTTAACCTTAACCTTAACCTTGACCTTAACCTTAACTTTAACTATAATCTAACCTAACCTTGACATTAGCTATAACCTAACCCTAACCTTGACCAAACCCTTAACCTTAACCTTAATCTTAACGTTTTCCATAATATTCCCATAAACATAACCTTATCCTTAACCTTAACCTTTACCTTGACTTTACCCTTAACCTAATCTTAACCCCTTATCCTTAACCTTCCCATAACCATAACCTTAACCTTGAATTTACCCTTACCCTAACCTTAACATTAGCCATAAACTAACCCTAGCCTTGACCAAACCTTAACCTTAACCTTAATCTTAACCTTAAACTTCCCCTAAGCTTAACCCTAACCTTAACGTTAAGCTTAACCTTAACCTTAACATTCCCCTAACCATCACCTTAACCTTAACCTTCCCATAACCATAACCTTAGCCTTGACCTTGACCTTACCCTTGACCTTAACCTTAACCTTAAACTTAAGCTTGACCTTAACCTTAACCTTACCCTTAAACTTATCTTAACCTTAACATAACCTTAAGCTTAACTTTACACTAAACCTTACCTTAACCACAACCTTAACCTAACCTTAACCTTAACCTTACCCTTAACCTTATCTTAACCATAACCTTAAGCTTAAGCTTAACCTAACCTTAACCTTGACTTTATCGTTAACGTAACCTTAACCATAACCTTATCTTTACCCTTAACCTTAACCTTAACCATAACCTTGACCTTAACCTTAACCTTAACTTAACTATAACCTTAACCTTCACCTTAACTTTAATCTTAACGTTGACTTTACCCTTAGCTTAACCTTAACCTAACCTTAATCTAACTATAACCTTACCTTAACCTTGACCTTGACCTTAACCTTAAATTTAACCTTACCCTAACCTTAAGGGTTTAGTCAGGTTAAGGTTAGTTAGGTTAAGGTTAAGGTTAATGGTTTGGGAAAGGTTAGGGTTAGGTTATAGTTAAGGTCAAGGTTAAGGTTAGGTTAAGGTTAAGGTTAAGGATTTGGTCAAGGTTAGGGTTAGGTTATTGTTAAAGTTAAGGTTAAAGTCAAGGTTATGGGTAAGGTTAAGGTTAAGGTTAAGGGTTTGGTCAAGGTTAGAGTTAGGTTATAGTGAAAGTTAAGTTTAAGTTAAGGGTAAAATCAGGTTAAGGTTAAGGTTAAGATTAGTTTAAGGGTAAATTTAAGGTTAAGGTTAAGGTTTGCTCAAGGTTAGGGTTAGGTTATAGTTAAGGTTAAGATAAGGTTAAGGTTAGGTTAAGGTTAAGGTTAGGTTAAGGGTAAAGTTAAGTTAAGGTTAGGGCAAGGTTATGGTAAGGTCAAGGTTAATGTTAAGGGTAAGGGTAAGGGTAAGGTTAAGGTTAAGTTCAAGGTGAAGGTTAAGTAAAGGTTAGGGTTAAGGTTAATGTTAAGGGTTTTGTCAAGGTTAGGGTTATGTTATAGTTAAGGTCAAGGTTAAGGTTAAGGGTAAGGTTATAGTTAGGTTATGGTTAAGGTTAAGGTCAGGTTAAGGTTAATATAGGTTTAAGGTTAAGGTTAAGGTTAAGGTTAAGGGTAAAGTCAAGTTTAAGGTTAAAATTAGTGTTACGGGTCTTAGCCTTAACCTTCACTATAACCTAAGCTTAATCTTAACCTTAACCTTCACTATAACCTAACCTTAAACTTGAAGATCTTTGAGCTTTGAAGATTAGTGCCTTACTTGCACTTTGAAAATCTTTCTTTCTTCATTTGTTGATGTTATTTTGAAGCTATGATTTCACAATCTGAAAAGAATTGTTTTCTTCAACCTCTTTCCTACCTATCCATCTTACTTGGCCTAACATTTTTTCTTAACTTGGGTGCACTTGGACTGGAAAACCCTTGACATCATTTTATTTTGAAAGCATAAAAGATTATATATTTCTACTCTTATTACTTCCAAGAGTTCCGATTAGGCTAATGAACTCTCTTATTCTCTACCTAGTCTAATCATTTGCCCAGATTAAGCAATTTGACAAACTTCATTCTCTAAGCTATTGACATGAAATTGAAAACATGGTTCAAAACAGGATTAGGCAATTTGACTTACCATGCGTTGTGGCATTAGGACAAGTTGCACACAAACATTATTTTTTTACAAACAAAACTAGAAATCATGAGGGTTGTGATTTATCATTTTTACCCTTAGGGTTAGGGTTAATGTTAAGGTTAAATTTCCTTAAATTTACCCTTAACCTAACCTTAACCTTAACCTTACCCTTAACCTTAACCCTAACCCTAACCTTAACTTTACCCTTAACCTAACCGTAACCTCAACCTTAACTATAACCTAAACTTAACCTTACCCTTAACAGTAACCTTAAGCTTAACCTTAACCTTGACTTTACCCTTAAACTAACTTTAACCTTAACCTTAAACTTACCGTAACCTTAACCTTAACCTTAACATTAACCTGACTAAACCAGTAACCTTAAACTTACCTTAACCTAACTTTAACCTTAACCTTCCCCTAAATTTAACCTTAACCTTAACCTATAACCTAACTTAACCTTAACCTTAACCCTAAACCTTAACCTTAACCTAACCTTAAGCTTGACTTACCCTTAACCTAACCTTAACTTTAACCTTAACCCTAACCTTAACCTTAACTCTAACCTTAACCTAATCTTAACCTTACCCTAAACTTAACTAAACCTTAAGGTTAATGTTAAGGTTAAGGGTTTGGTTAAGGTTAGGGTTAGGTTATAGTGAAGGTTAAGGTTAAGTTAAGGATAAAGTCAATAATAGGGTATGGGTTCAGTTTAATGTTAACGTGAAGGTTAAGGGTTTATTTAAGGTTAAGGTTAAGGCTAGGTTAGGGAAAGGTTAAGGTTCAAGTTAAGGTTAACGTTAGGGATAAGGTTAGGCGAAGGTTAAGCTTAAAGTCAAGGTTAAGGGTAAAGGCTAAGGATATAGGTAAGGTTAGGTTAAGGTTAAGGTTAAGGTTAGGTTAAGGTCAAGGTCAAGGTTAAGGTTAAGTTTAGGGTCAATGTTAAGGGTAAAGTTAAGGTCAAGGTTACGGTTAGGTTATAGTTAAGGTCAAGGGTAAGATTAGGTTAAGGTTAAGGTTACGGGTTTAGTCAGATTAAGGTTAAGGTTACGGTTAAGGTTAAAGTCAAGGTTAAGTGTTTGCTCAAGGTTAGGGTTAGGTTAAGGTTAAGGTTAAGGTTAGGTTAGGTTAAAGTTAAGGTTAGGGTTAGGTAAAGCTTATGGTTAGGTTAAGGTTAGGTTAAGTTAAGGTTAAGGTTAAGTGTTACAGTTTAATCATGTTAAGGTTAAGGTTATAGTTAAGGTCAAGGTTAAGGTTAGGTTATAGTTAAGGTTAGGTTATAGTGAAGGTTAAGGTTAAGACCTGTAACCTTAACCTTAACCATAACCGTAGTAAACCTTAAAGTTAAGGTTAAGGTTAAGGATAAGGGTTTGGTTAAAGTTAGGTTTAGGTTATAGTTAAGATGAAGGTTAAGTTTAAGGTTAAGGGTAAGGTAAAGGTTAAGGTTACGGGTTTAGTCAAGTTAATATTAAGGTTAAGGTTAAGGGGGTAAGGTTAAGGTTAAGGTTAAGGTTATGTTAAGGGTAAAGTTAAGGTTAGGGTTAAGGGTAAGGTTAAGGTTAAGGTTACGTTAAGGTTAAGAGTTAAGGTTAAGGTCAAGGTTAAGGTCAAGGTTAAGGTTACGGGTTTAGTCAGGTTAAGGTTAAAGTTGTTGGCATCCCGTGTTTTGACAGTTTGGCAAATCAAAAGACAAGGCAACATCAGAACCAATCTTTAGAGTTCCAGGATCTAGTCCTCCTGTTATCAGAGAGGGATCTCTCAAATATTTGTTTACAAAGGTTTATATTGTTTGCTTTGGTTATGGATTTTAGACTAGTTATTTAAGTGCAGATGTTTGTTTGGTTGGGTTGAGTTGATACAGCAAAATATGAAAGGTCTAGGAACGATAGAAAGAAAGAGGAAATATCTGGTTCATTAGGCAATGGAGTCAAAATAAGGTCATGACAAACTCTTCAAGGGATATGGGATATCAAAGGGAAAATCTAACTTGGCCACATGATCCTTTGTTTTGGGATGAGATGGACATTAATGTTTTGGAAAGAGAAGCTTAATTCTCAACAAAGGGAACTTGAAAACATAACTTAACAATAAAAAGATATTTGATAGACAAGGCTAACCATAAATTCCAAAAACATTCTTTCAGCAAATAATGACTTCAAGACAACTTTTAAAATGAAATCTAAGATTCGGGGAACTCCCTATTTCCTCAAAGATTTTATTTTAAAGGAATTAGAAAACATAAAAGATTTACTGATAGCTGCATTCATATAAGAGGGAACACCTAAATAACATCTATGCTTGCAACTTTAAAGACCTTCAAAACAACTGTTCAAGCAGGGGCAAAGGGTAACATCAAAACCAACCTCTTTGATTAACTTAAGACAATGGTACTTCAAAGGGAGACTTCAATAACAACTTTCAACTGATAGCAGACAAGCAGGGAGAACCATAAATCATGCTGAAACCAACTATTTGAGCTATCAAGGAAATAAACAAGCATGAAGACTAAAGAGAAGGTTTAAAGCCTCTAAACATTTCGTTTGAGAAAACATAAAACAAGAAGGATGAACAGTCTAAGGTGCTTCCAGAGTCATTTCTTAGCCTAAAAATTTCAACATCAGAAAAGAGATTATGAAACATAATGAAAATAGGAGTAATCGGCTGCTAGCTGAGTAAACATCTTCGTTAGTCACTTCCCCTGGTTTGAAAGGTTTGAGGCAACAGGTGGCGTTTAGTTGCTGGGAGGAATCAATTCGCCTCCTTTTTGTGGTGATGGAGGGTTTTCTGTCACTAAAACACTTTAGGTATTCTGCAGACTGTGTTTTAGATTGGGGGATTAGGCTTTTGATAATAGTCTTAGTCGTAATCCCCATAAAACTATCTTCAATTCTCTGTGCTGGAACATTTCTGGTCTTCTACAGCTGATACTCTTTGACTGTGCCAAATTCTTGGTGCTTCACTATTACACAGGGCTGCGCAGGGTTATATGGCATCAATGCCTCATGAAACACTGATGAAAATGTGAATTTTCACCTCGTGGCCGATTTCCTTTGACAAATCACAAGAGGGAGGGTTGTTACCCTCATCTTTCGAATTTCCTTCTGAATATAGCGGAAAACGTTAAACCCTGCAAAAAACAAACGAAAGTTATGAAATCCTGCGTTTATAGGTTAAAATGCATTGGAAGTTGTGCAGAGGAAGCGGGGTCGTTGGATCATGGAGCGGGGGTGCAGATCGACGGCGGAGATGCAGCGGCGGGATGTAATGGGAAAAACCTTTGTAAACCACAAAATATATCATTTTCGACTTTACAAAAGGAAAAAAGCGTTTTTATATGAAAGGCGGGGGTATCATATGGTGGGCCCGGCGGGATCGATCGCAAATCGCAAAAGGTGGAAAATGCGATGGCGGATTTATGCGACAGATAGAAAATGCGATATTGCGATTTGTGATGAGCGCGGGGGAAAATGCGATTGGAGCGGTCGCATCGCAAATATTTGCGATGGATTAAACTATTTAAACAATGAAACATGCGATTTGCGATATGTGATGGATCGCATCGCGAAATATTTCATATGGCTTCGAGGAAAACTCAAATGCTATAAGCCAAAGGATAAAACCGTTCCAGAGCGCGTATAAGCAGTAAGGGCTAAGGGCTTAAGCTCGAGTGGCTTAAGTTCTGTACATAAAAAAATGTATTTTCATGGTTTTTGAAGGGTTTCTTGAAGGAAATGAAAATTTCAGTAAGGTTAAAAAGTGGGTTTTTAACCTTATAAAAGGGATTTTAATGAAATGGAAAGGAAGAAACATGAAACTATGGGTTTTTCATTGGAAATGGAGAATAGAAAATGAGGTTAGTGAGGAAGAAAAGGAAGGGGACCAAGGGGTTCTGCAGTAGTATTTAACTTGGTATTTTTGAAGGATTTCAAAGGCTTTTAGGATGTAAACAACAATAAGGGATCTGGACAGAGCCATGAGGCCTTAGAGAGACTTCAAGAGCCAACATTTTTTAGTGATAAAATTTGTTCCTTGGAGGCTCCAAAAAGTTTTAGCCGCCTTTTGGTATAACAAAATATTATAGGTGGCTAACAGTGGCTCCACTTGGGGATGGTGCCTTCTTGAAGGCATCAAGAACTTCAGACTTGCATTCTCTGGGAGACTGATTAGTTGCCTCATCTAGTGTTCTCTGGGAGGCTAACCTGTGCCCGATCCATTGGGCTGCCCTTCCTTTGCTGAATGATCTGGTTTTGAAAACTTTTTAGCAGCTATGAAAACAATGGACTTTCATTAATACAAAATTTCTACCTACCCAATCCTACTTATCTAACATTTTTTCTTCATCAGAGTGCACTTGGATTGGAAAACTCTCTTACAAAATTTTATTCTTTTGAAAGCATAAAAACTAATCTAACTCTACTCCTTATTTCTTCATGGATCCAGTTTAAACAGTTGGATCCATATGATTCTCTACCTAATCTACTGTCTGTTGGGATTAAACTGTCCAACAGACTTTCATTCTCTAAATTCTATAACATAAATTCAAAAACAGTCAAGTCAAGATTAAGCTTTTTAACTTGCTGTGATCTATAGCATAAAAACAAGCCGCACATAGATCATTATTTGCAAAAAATTAAAATCACAATGGAAGGCTTAAGATCTGAAAGTTTCTCATCATGGCCTTCTCTTCTCTTCACAGCTCTGTCTTTGCTTTTGTTTGAGTTGTCTCTTCCTTGATAACTGATTTAGATTTTGGGCAAATAAGAACCAGTTTTTCTCTTTTATGACTCTGAAAAATAAAACAGTTTTTGAGTCATCTCTTTTTGGAGATTTTGGTTCGCATTTTGAATTTGTTTAACCTTTTACTGCACTTAATCTATCTACCGAGCAAGCCAAGATTAAATGTTTAGCAAACCAAATCTACAACCCTATCAAAGGTGAATTTAAAACTAATTAGTCAAGATTAGGTTGTTTGACTAACTAGAAGTGTGGTTATCAGGAGTGGCATTTAAGCTTGCACGCTTTCAAATTTTTTTCTCTTTTTTTGCATGGGGCTTTGCCTTTCTTGTTTTCACAATCTTCCCTCTTTTCTTTTATTTGTTTTTGTGTTTTTTATTTTTCATAACTTTGAATGCCATGGTTAGACTATGATATTTACAATGATAAAAAAAAAAATGCTTTGAGACATAAGATTCTTGGCAGAAGTAATGCTTGAGAATCCTGCCATTGACTGGACCTCCATATAGGTCTTCTCCATTCATTTCTTTCAAGAAAAATGTATTATGACCCCTCTCAGCATGAATAATATATGGCCCTTTCCACAAGTTCTCAAACTTTCCATGGTTCCCCTTCTCTTCTCTCCTTGAATCCCATTTAAGAACAACACTTCCAATTTGGAAGTTGTTTGCCTTAGTCCTTTTATCAATTTTCTTCTTCATATTTTCTTGGACTAACTGTGTTCTTTCATAAACTTCTTCTCGGGTCTGTTGCAAATGAATTGTTTGGTTGATCCTCCGCTGCATATCATTTTCTTCAACCTGTACTTCTTGAAGGAGCTTCATGACTGGAACTCCTAAAGAGGTAGGAAAGATTGCATCCATGCCATAAACTAACTGATAGGGGGACATATTTATTGATTTCTTTGTGGTTAGTCGATTAGCCCATAAGGCATGAACCAGCTTACTGTGCCATGATCTTCTATTTTCTTCCAACAGCTTTTTAATGATATTAATGAGACTCTTGTTGGAGGATTCAGCTAATCCATTCCCTTGGGAATAGTAAGCAGTGGAATGGCCCAAGGTTATATGGTATTTGTGACAGAAATCAACCATATTTTTGGATTTGAAAGCATCAGCATTGTCTGTTATGATTTTTCTGGGACAACCAAATCTGGATAAGATATGGGTTTCAAGAAACTTGATAATGACAGAGTCATTAGCATTCTTGGTAGGTATAGATTCTATCCATTTGGTGAAGAATTCAGTGGCTGTGAGGATCCACTTATGTTGAGCTGAGGAAGATGGATGAATTTCTCCAATGAAGTCCAGCCCCCATTATTGAAAAGGTGCCTCAACTCTGATATGATGTAGGTGTAAGGGAAGGAGCTTTCTCTTGCCATCAAAGATTTGACACTTATGGCAAGACATGATCAGCTTCTGAGTGTCTGGGAAAAGGGTAGGCCAATAGTAACCTGATCTGAGAATTTTGTTTGCTGTGGCCTTCCAGTAGAGGTGTCCTCCACATTCACCATCGTGCAATTCATGCATGATTTTTCCTGCATCAACTTCAAGCAAACATTTAAGCAAAATTCCAACAAAATTTTTCCAATATAATACTCCATTTAATATGAAAAAACTCAAAGCCTTTTGTTTCAAGAATCTAGCCTTAGTTTTAGATAAAGAAGGAGGGGTATTTAAATATAAAAGCACATAAACAATGTCAGCATACCAAGGAGAATTTAGAAATGTTTCTTCAATAAAAGGAGCATCGGATTCTTCTATTTCATCCAACACATCTACCATATTCATGTCTAATTCTTGGAAGTTAGACTCAACAACGATTTTTGCTAATCCTTGCCCTTTTACTACTTTGGTGGGCCTAATTTCTAAGTCATATTCAAGAATAGTTGCAATCCATTTTCCCCTTTTACCATCAGGGTCTTGACTCAGAATGTCCTTGACAATAGTATGTGGGAAAAAAGTAATTATGTGAGAGTGTAAACTATAGACCATAAAGTCCTTTAATGCTTTCACTAATGCTAAGGCTTGTTTCTCCATGATATTATAATTGAGAGGAGCATCTCTTAAGGCCCTAATAAAGAAGGATATTGGTTGTTCCTGCCCCAAATCATTCTTTTGAAGTAGAACTGCAGCTATTGTATGCTCAGATGCAAAAGAAAAGATATAAAAATATTTGGTAAAATCTGGACTAATCAGGACTGGTGTTTGAGTAAGAGCTTGTTTGACCAGTTCGAATGATTGTTTAGCTGGTAAAGTCCATTTTACACCCATGTTTTTCTTAAGCATGTTTGTAATGTTTTTTAATAGCTCAGCAAGGTTGGGAATAAACCTTCTCAAAAAATTTATCTTTCCAATGAAGGATTGCAATTCTTTGAGGCTTCTAGGATGGTTGATTTGCAATATGCCATCTATCCTTGTAGGGTCTATTTTGATTCCTTCTTCTGAAATTATGTGACCAAGGATTTTCCCTTCTTGGAGTCCAAAGAGGGTCTTCTTGGGATTCAGTGACAAGCCAAATTTCCTACATTTCTCGAAAATCTTCCTTAGGTGAATCAAATGGTCTTCATCAGTTTTTGAGAAAAAAGTTATGTCATCAAGGTAAATAATTATAAAATAGCTAATATCTTCAGAGAAGGCTATGTCCATGGCTCTTTGGAAAGTGGCCCCGGCATTCATTAATCTGAAAGGCATTTTGACATACATAAAGGTGCCCCAAGGTGTGGTAAAATCAGTTTTGATTTGATCACTTGGGAACACCAACACCTGATTGTAACCTGAGAACCCATCTAATAGGGATATTCTTCTTGACCCAACTACCCTTTGAAGTATATGGTCCATTTTTGGAAAGGGGTATTTGTCCTTTAAAGAGGCTCTGTTTAAATTTCTGAAGTCAATACATAGCCTAATTTCCCCGGTTTTCTTTCTAACAGAAACTAATTTTGATACCCATTCTGAAAATCTAATGGGTACTATGATCCCAACATTATACATTTTCTCAATTTATGCCTTAACCAAAGGTAGTAAAAGAGGATTTATTCTCCTTAGTTTTTGCTTGAAAGGCTTTTGATTTTTCCTTCAAGGGAATTTTATGCTGGATGATGCTGGTATCATATGATTTCAAGTCTTTGTATTCCCAAGCAAACACATCTTTAAACTCTTTGAAAAGCTCTATGTACTGCAATTTTATGTGGGTTGGGAGGGTACTAGATAGCTTGATCATCTTGGGTTCTGCTAGATTGCCTATGTTATGTTCTTCTACATTTGTTTCCACAGGCTTCATTGTGGGTTCTTTAGCTACATCGTTGAGATCAAACAGGTGTTCTAAAGGTGTGAGACCTCTTGGGATCTTATCATTTTTTCATTGTAAGACTTCCAAGTCTTCTTGGTCTTCATTGTTCACTACCTCTGCTTCAAAAGGATTTTCGTAATGATTTATATCAGCAGGATATGTCATTTCAGCCTCTGAGATTTGTTCAATATACAAACAGTTTTCTTCATGGCTAGTTTCTGGTGTTGGTATGCTGAAATCATTTCTAATTTCAAGAAATCATCTATGTGTTTGTCAGATTCAAACATCTTCCAGTGATCTTCGTTATCAGGCACAACAGGTCTATGTTTCACCTTTATACTGAGTTGTTCATTTATTTCAGGTACTTGGCAATTACTGGCCATGAAGGCAAGTTCATTTGCTAGATGATTCAGTGCTCTAGGAATGAAAATGAGTTCATATTTTTCGAAAGTTTTTAGCAGGTCTATGGCAGCATTTTGATATTCCCTAAGCCTTGGATTCTTGGCTGAGTATTCTCCTTTGATTTGTTTGATGATAAGTTCAGAATCTCCTAAGATAGATATCCTTTGGGCTTTTAACTGTTTGAGCAATTGTAAACCTAGGAGGAGGGCTTCGTACTCAGCGATGTTGTTAGTGCACGGGAAATATAATTTGTATGAAAAACTCTGATTGGTGTTCTGAATCCAGACACCTACCCCAGCACTGGTTTTATTGTAGGATCCATCGAAATTTACTGTCCAGGGTATGTTTGACTCGTTTTCACTTTCTTGTTGCTGTTGATTGTTAATATTTTGAAGCTGATTCGAGGTAAGATTGGATTGTTCTGGTGAATTGATTGGGTCCATGTTTTCTTTACCTTGTTGGGTAATTTCATCTTCTTTACACAAGATAAAGGAGTCTAAACTTGATTGAATAGAATAGATTGGAGTGTTGTTTGGCCTGTCCATGTTACTCACCATGTACTTCATATGGGATTCTCTGTATAGTCTTCTGTTTTGGTTGAAAACAGGGATGGTGGCATAAGACATGTCCATTTGAAGGCTGCCCTGAAGTTTGGCTCCCCATGATCTTGATAAGAGCATGCCATACTTAGGGGGAATATCAGCTACAACTATGTCCATCACTAGATTTTTGGCAGGGATCTGAGCTAGGTTAACACATAAATCTTTGATTAAACCCAAAAATTTGACTCTGCTTGAGTCAAAAGAATACAAATATTTGTATGGTTTAGTAATTTCTAAGCCTAAGCTTTCCATTACTACCTTGGGCATGAGATTGTGTGAAGCTCCAGAATCTAACATGACATTATGCAGAATTTTATCGTGCATGTTCAAGCTGACATAGAAGGGAGGGACTGGTCCTTCTTGATATTTTCCTTCAACCTCTGGGCCAAACAACAGCTCAGGTTTGTCATCTGTCAAGTTTAAGGTGTCAGTATCATTTCCTAAGTTTAAGGCTTTCAAAACTTGGTTTTTGTACACTTCTTGGGTTACTAGTTCAGCTAGGGGGATGGTAAATTTTATCTTAGCAATCTCTCCCTCAAGGCTGAAAGGAATAATTGACTTGTTGATATTTACATCTGTTTTTTCAATTGGATTCTTTTAAGCAGCTTTGATTTGCTGAACCTTGCTTGAACTAGTGATAGGAATGGTTTTACCAGGACCACTAGCTGAAGTGCTAGGGGTGCTTTGTTCAACATTTGGCTGGATTCCCTTGTCTTTATTTAAATCTGGTTTTTTGGTCGAAATGTTGGTTTTTTCTGCTTTCCTCTTGGGCTGGTTTTCTGCGTTTTTCTTGACAGCAGTGCTAGTATTCTTATCTTTTGAATTCTCTATACTTCCCTTGCTCCTAAGATCATACTGTTTGTGTACCTCCGTGATTGCGTTTTCAAAACCTAATCTATAGTCATCAGAATCTTCATAGGTGTTTGTATTTTGATCATTAGAGAAGAAACCTTGTTCTTCCTCAGTGAGGAAAACATCATCCCCACTGTCTGATCCAATCAATTTTACATGTGATTCTTCCAACCTTTCCAGCTCCATGTCTTCCTCATATTGATCTACATAGTTCTGTTGAAAGGGAGGTCTGATTTGTTGGTCATTTTCCTTTTGCTTATCTTGATTGTTATCTCTTCTATAATTCTGATTTCTATTCCTATTTTGATTGTTTTGAAGTGCAGTCTGGTTTTGATTTGCTTGTGCTTTCTTAATTATGCTCATCTCTTTCATCATTTCTTCCAACATTCTCTCCATTTTTGAGCTTGAAGTAGAGGGAGGGGATTCCTCTCTAAAAGATACTCTCTTTTCCGTTTTCATTCTTGCTCTCTTTTCTATTAAGTTGAATTCCATAGAAAGAGCACCCCTTTGCATATCTTCAAGATTTTCAAAATCTCTTTCTCTCAGTGAATAAGTCATGTCAGAGTCAAATCCTTCAGGAAACTTGTTTAAGGCTGAGCCTTGTGGAGGTTTTAGTTCTGGGGAAAGTGCATTATATACACTGTTAAATATAGTACAATATGCTTGTACACTTTCCCCGGGGTTCCTACTGAGATTGTTGTAATCAGCAAGGACTTGGAGAGGATTCTTCTTTACTTCCCATTTGTTTAGGAATGTTTGATGGAAGGCTTGGAGATCGTTAATACTACGGGGGGCTAAACCTTTAAACCATTTTCTTACTTCTACCCCTAAGCTCTGAACAAATAATGTAAGTTTGACAGAATCATCATCAATTTCATTTCGGTCAAAATAGTCATTCATCTTATCCACATGTTGTGATGCAATTGTAGAATTATTAGCATCATATAATGGAATTTTGGACTGATAGTCCTGTGGGAGATTGACTAGTGGTACAGTAAGGGCTAAGGGAGCATACAATGCTGCCATGATATGTGGTGGGGGTGGATTCACAGGTGGATTGACAAAAGGGAAAGCGAGCTGAGATGTGGTGGTTTGAACAGTGGATGTAGGATGAGTAGAAGTGGATGGACCCGGAGTGGACTGTTGAGCTGACCTTGGATGAGAGACACCTAGGTTGTGAAGGAAATGTAAATCAGGAGGTGTTGTTTCTCTACTACCAGGATGTTTACTTGTCTCTGGGGATGAAAGCGAAGATTCAGAGTCTAACTAGATTATATCATCAAATGACCTAGTCCTAGACGGGTTTACTAGGTCAACTTGTGATTGTTGTAGAGCTAAAAGATTTTCAGGGACTGAATTAGCTCTCAAGGGTGATCTGAAAACAGTTGATAATTTAATCCTAGGAGACTTCCAAAGGATACTTTCTGGGTTATCAACTATCTTGAGTGGATTAGGGTCTGGATGGGCTCTAGTGTGAATCTTTTTAGAAGCCACTATGTTGTGTTTTGAGACCCAAATAATAAGAAAATTTTAACCAAGTATGACAATCTTTGAGAGGTTAACTAATCTGTTTACACAAATCTTAATCCTATAGTCCTCTAACTGAGTTTGAAAGATATTATAATGATAAGGGTTCTTCCCAGTGGAGTGCTGATGTCTGCTAAGGATTGTGGAGTCGCCAAGTGGAGTTTTTTAGCTCCTAAGGAGGTAAAAGGTTTTGTGGTCCACTACCATGTTTATTATGAAGCCAAACTTGAAATATTTTGGGTTTTTCTGATTTTATTTTGGTTTTATAGGTTAAGAGAGTGTTCTAAGTCTCATTTTGCACTTAGCTAAGGTGTTCAAACAAACAGAGCTGCTCTTATGGCTTGGTAACTGGTTCCTTCAAGGTTTGATAAGGATTAAAAGGAATCCTAAGGGTTACTTAGTTTGTCACTGATTCAATCAAGTCCTATCATGATTACCATTATGTTAGGCAGTGCTTGAAGAAAGTTACTTATGTTATACTAGACCTAAAGGTTTTAGGAAAGGTTTTGAAACCTCTAATTCTCAGTAGGGTCCCACCCTGATTGCCATTATGTTAGTGGCGATGAGGTGGCTAATAATCACTGGATATTCTTGAAAATAAAGGATTTCTGAAGTCCTAAGGGGTATTTGGATTGTTACTGACTCAGAGGTCCCACCGTGATCACCATTATGTTGGTCTCCCGTGTTTTGACAGTTTGGCAAATCAAAAGACAAGGCAACATCAGAACCAATCTTTAGAGTTCCAGTATCTAGTCCTCCTGTTCTCAGAGAGGGATCTCTCAAATATTTGTTTGCAAAGGTTTATCTTGTTTGCTTTGGTTATGGATTTTAGACTAGTTATTTAAGTGCAGATGTTTGTTTGGTTGGGTTGAGTTGATACAACAGAATATGAAAGGTCTAGGAAAGATAGATAGAAAGAGGAAATATCTGGTTCATTGGGCAATGGAGTCAAAATAAGGTCATGACAAACTCTTCAAGGGATATGGGATATCAAAGGGCAAATCTAACTTGGACGCAGGATCCTTTGTTTTGGAATGAGATGGAAATTAATGTTTTGGAAAGAGAAGTATTTATAGAATAATGAGGAAGTGAAATCTAAAAAGATCTCCTAAGACAATTAATACAGTTTCAAGACTTCGCGGCCTTTTGAGGGGCTCGATGGAGAAGTTTACAGGTGGATCGCTGTATTATCTGTTTACAATAAATATCAAAGCTCGGCGGGAGCTTAATTTGACTTTGAGGCTCTGTGTGCTGTGTGGAGTAACTCTGTAGATATTTTCTGCATTGATTTCCTTGCAGAAGTAACTCCCTGGCTGTGTTGAGGCAAAACATCTTCCTTTGCAATAACTTCGGCCCTGGTTTGAAAGGTTTGAGGCAATAGGTGGCGTTTAGTTGCTGGGAGGAATCAATTCGCCTCCTTTTTGTGGCGGTGGAGGGTTTGCTGTCACTAAAACACTTTAGGTATTCTGCAGACTGTGTTTTAGATTGGGGGATTAGGCTTTTGATAACAGTCTTAGCCGTAATCCCTATAAAACTGTCTTCAATTCTCTGTGCTGGCACATTTCTGGTCTTCTACAGCTGATACTCTTTGACTGTGCCGGATTCTTGGTGCTTCGCTATTACACAGGGCTGCGCAGGGTTATATGGCATCAATGCCTCATGAAATACTGATGAAAACGTGAATTTACATCCTGTGGCCGATTTCCTTTGACAAATCAAAAGAGGGAGGGTCGTCACCCTCATCTTTCGAATTTCCTTCTGAATATAGCGGAAAAAGTTAAACCCTGCAAAAAACAATCGAAAGTTATGAAATCCTGCATTTATAGGTTAAACTGCATTGGAGGTTGTGCGGAGGAAGTAGGGTCGTTGGATCATGGAGCGGGGGTGCAGATCGACGGCGGAGATGCAGCGGCGGGATGTAATGGGAAAAACCTTTGTAAACCACAAAATATATCATTTTCAACTTTACAAAAGGAAAAAAACATTTTTATATGAAAGGCGGGGGTATCATGTGGTGGGCCCGGCGAGATCGATCGCAAATCGCAAAAGGTGGAAAATGCGATGGCCGATTTATGCGACGGATAGAAAATGCGATATTGCGATTTGCGATGAGTGCTGGGAAAAAATGCGATTGGAGCAGTCGCATCGCAAATATTTACGATGCGATCAGATCGTATCACAAATATTTGCGATGGATCAAACTGTTTAAACAACGAAACATGCGATTTGCGATATGTGATGGATTGCATCGCAAATATTTGTGATGGCTCTTTGGAGGAAAACTGAAAATTGCGATCTGCGCTTTGCGAGAAGCGCCAAAGGGTTAAAAATTGGTTCCACGGTGTGGGCATATGGAAGAAAAGGGGCTAAGGGCTTAAGCTCGAGGGGCTTAAGTTCTGTACATAAAAACATGTATTTTCATGGTTTTTGAAGGGTTTCTTGAAGGAAATGAAAGTTTCGGTAAGGTTAGAAAGTGGGTTTTTAACCTTATAAAAGGGATTTTAATGAAATGGAAAGGGAGAAACATGAAACTATGGGCTTTTTTTTGGAAATGGAGAATATAAAATGAGGTTAGTGAGGAAGAAAAGGAAGGGGACCAAGGGGTTCTGCAGCAGTATTTAACTTGGGATTTTTTAAGGATTTCAGAGGCTTTTAGGATGTAAACAGCAATAACGGATCTGGACAGAGGCATGAGGCCTTAGAGAGACTTCAAGAGCCAACAATTTTTAGTGATAAAATTTGTTCCTTGGAGGCTCCAAAAAGTTTTAGCCACCTTTTGGTATAAAAAAATATTATAGGTGGCTAACAAAAGTTACGGTTAAGGTTAAAGTCAATGTTAAGGGTTTGGTCAAGGTTAGGGTTAGGTTAAGGTTAAGCATAAGGTTAAGTTTATGGTTATGGGAAGGTTAATGTTAAGGTTATGGTTAGGTTAATGTTAGGTTAGGTTAAGGTTAAGGTTAAGGGTTACCAGTTTAGTCAGGTTAAGGTTAAGGTTATGGTGAAGGTTAAGGGTAAGGTTAAGGTTAATTTTAAGGTTAAGGTTAAGGTTAAGGGTATGATAATGTTAAGGTTAAGGTTAAGATGAGGTTAGGTTAAGGTTAAGGGTAAGGTTAAGGTTAAGGTTAACGTTAGGTTAGGTTAAGGTTAAGGTTATATTTAAGGTTAAGTCACGGTTAGGGTTAAGGTTAAAGGTAATCTTAACCTTACCCTTTACACTTAACATTGAATTTACCCTTAACCTTATCTTAACCTTAACCTAACCTTAACTTTAACATTGACCGTTACCTTAACCTTAACATTAACCTTAACCCTAACCTTACCCTAACCATAAACTTAACCCTACCCTAACCTTAACCTTAACCTTAACCATACCCTTGACCTTATCTTAACATTAACCTAGCCTTAACCTTGACTTTACCCTAAACCTTAACTTTAACCTTAACTATAACCTAACCCTAACCTTAGGTTAAATTCAAGGTTAAGGTTACATTAAGGTTAAAGTCAAGGTTAAGGTTCAGTAAAGGTTAATGTTAAGGTTAAGGTAAATATAAGGTTAAGGTTAAGGGTAATCTCAACCTTACCCTTTATGCTTAACCTTGACTTTACCCTTAACCTTATATTAACCTTAATCTTGACCTCAACATTAACCTTAACCCTAACCTTACCCTAACCATAACCTTAATCTTAACCTAACCTAACCTTAACTTTAAACCTAACCTTAACCTAACTTTAACCATAACTTTAACCTTAACCTAACCTTAACCTTAACCTAAACCTTTAACCTAACCTTAACCTTGACTTTACCCTTAACCTGACCTTAACCTTGACCTTAACTATAACCTAACCCTTACCTTAACCAAACCCTTAACCCTGAACCCTTAATCTCAACCTTATCTTACCCTTAACCTTAACTTATCCTTAACCTTAACCTTAACCTTTACCTAACCGTATCCTTAACCTTGACCTAACCGCAACCTTAACCTTAACCTTACCCCCTTAACCTTAACCTTAACGTTATCTTACCCTTAAACTTAACCATAACCTTAACCTTGAATTTTCGCTTAACCTAATGTTAACCTTAACCTTAATGTAACCCTAACATTGACTTTACCCTTAACCTAACCTTAACCTAACCTTAACTATAACCTAACCTTAACCTTGACCAAACTCTAACCTTAACCTTAACCTTAACCTTAACTATAACCTAACCTTAACTTTACCCTTAACCTTAACCATAACCTTATCTTTACCCTTACCCTTAACTTTAACCTTAACCTTAACCTAAACCTAACCTTAACTTTACCCTTAACCTAACCTTAACCATAACCTTAACCTTAACTTAACTATAGTATTAACCTTCACATTAACCTTAACATTAACCTTGACTTTACCCTTAACTTAACCTTAACCTGACCTTAACCTTAACTTAACTTTAACCTTAACCTTAACCTTCACCTTAACCTTACCCCCTTAACCTTAACTATAAGGTTAAGGGTAAGGGTAAGGTTATATCTAGGTTAAGGTTAAGGTTATGGTTAAGGTTTGGTTACGTTAAGGGTAAGGTTATAGTTAAGGTTAAGGTTAAGGTTAGGTTAAGGTTAAGATAAGGTTAACGGTAAGGTTATAGTTAGGTTAGGTAAAGTTAAGGTTAAGGGTAAAGTCAAGGTTAAGATTAAGATTAAGGGTAAAGTTAAGGTTAAGGGTAAATTTAAGGTTAAAGCGAAGGTTAAGGGTAAGGTTAAGCTTAGGGTTAGGTTATAGTTAAGGTCAAGGTTAAGGTTAGGTTAAGGTTATGGTTAAGGTTATGGTCAACGTTAAGGGTAAGGTTAGGTTAAGGTTAAGGGTAATGTCAAGGTTAAGGTTAAGGTTAAGGTTAAGGTTAGGGGTTTGGTTAACGTTAACCTTAAGTCAAGGTTAAAGCTAGGTTAAGGTTAAGGTTAAGGTTACGACTCTAATCAGGTTAAGGTTAAGGTTAAGGTTACAGGTTTAGTCAAGTTAAGGTTAAGGGTTTGGTCAAGGTTAGGGTTAAGGTTATATTTAGGTTTAACCTTAACCTTAACCTTTCCAAACCCTTAACCATAACCTTAACCCTAACCTTAACCTAACCTTAAACTTAACATTAACCTTCACCTTCACTTTAACCTTAACCTTAACCTGACGAAACCTTAAAATTAACCTTAACCTTAACCAAACCCTAAAAATTAACCTTAACTAATCCTTAACCTTCAACTTAACCTCAACCTTAACCTTAACCTAACCTTAGCCTTGACCTTAACCTTAACCTTAAGCTTAACTTTAACTTTACCCTTAACCTAACCTTAACTTTAACTTTAACCTAACCTTAACTTTAACCTTAACCTTAACATTAGCCTTAGCCTTGACTTTAACCTGAACCTTAACTTTACCTTAACGCTAACCTTCACCTTAACCTAACCTTAACCTTGACCTTAACTATAACCTAACCCTAACCTTGACCAAACCCTTAATCTTAGGTTAAGGTTAAGGTTAGGTAAAGTTTAAGGTTAAGGTCAATGTTAAGGGTTTGGTCAAGGTTAGTGTTAGGTTAAGGGTAAGGTTAAGGTCCAGGTTAGGGGTAAAGTTAAGGTCAAGGTTAGGGTTAAGTTATAGTTAAGGTTAAGGGTTTGTTCAAGGTTAGGGTTAGGTTAAGGTTAAGGTTAAGGTTATGTTTGGATATGGTCAAGGTTAAGGTTAGGTTAAGGTTAAGGTTACGGGTTTAGTGAGGTTAAGGTTAAGGTTACAGTTAAGGTTAAAGTCAAGGTTAAGGGTTTGGTTAAGGTTTGGTTAAGGGTAAAATTAAGGTTACGGTTACGGTTAAGGTTAGGGGAAGGTTAAGGTTATCTTAAGTTTAAGGTTAAGGTTAAGGTTAGGTTAAGGTGATGGTTAGGTTATAGTTAAGGTTAAGGTTAGGTTAAGGGTAAGATAAGGTTAAGGTTAAGGTTAAGCTTAAGGTCAAGGTTAAGGGTAAAGTTAAGATTAAGGTTATGGTCAGGTTATAGTTAAAGTGAAGTATAGGTTAAGGTTAGGGTGAAGGTTAAGGGTAAGGTTAAGGTTAAGGTTACATTAAGGTTAAGGTCAGGTTAAGGTTATAGGAAGGTTAAGGTTAAGGTTAAGGTTAAGTTAAGGCTAAGGTTAATGTCAAGGTTATGGTTATCAGAAGGTTAAGGTTAAGGTTAAGGTTAAGCTCAAGGTATAGGGTAAAGTTAAGCTTAAGGTTATAGTTACGGTTAATGTTAAGGTTAAGGTTAAGATAAGGTTAAAGGTAAGGTTAGGTTAAGGTTAAGGTTAAAGGTGAAGGTTAAGGTTAAGGTTTAACGATAAGGTTAAGGTTAACCTTAACCTTAACTTTACCTTAACCTATCATAACCTTAAACTTAACCTTAACCTTGACCTTGACCTTAACCTTCAACCTTAACCTCAACCTAACCCTAACCTTGACCAAACCCTTAAGGTTAACCCTAACCTTAACCTTAACCTAACCTTAACCTTGAACTTAACCTTATCTTAACCTTAAACTTAACCTTGACCTTAACTATAACCTAACCATAACCTTAACCAAACCTTAACCTTGACCAAAACCGTAATGTAACCTTAACCTTAACATATCCTTAACCTTGACCTTAACCTTACCCTTAACATTAAGGTTAACCTTTACCTTAACCTTGACTTTACCCTTAACCTAACCTTAACCTTATCTTAACCTTAACCTAACCTTCACCTTAACATAACCTTAACCTTAACCTTAAACATAACCTTGACCTTAACTATAACCTAACCCTAACCTTAACCTAACCTTAACCTTGACTTTACCCTTAACGTAACCTTAACCTTGACTTTACCATAACGCAACCTTAACCTTGAATTTTCCCTTAACGCAACCTTAACCTTGACCTTAACCTTATCCTTAACCTTAACCTTAACATGACTAAATTCATAACCTTAACCTTAACCTTAAGCTTACCATTAACCTTGAACTTAACCTCACCTTAACCTTAACCTAACCTTAACCTTAACTTTACCCTTAACGTAATCTTAACCTTAACCTAACCTTAACCTAATCTTAGCCTTATCTTAACGTTAACCTAACCTTAACCTTAGCCTAAATATAACCTTACCCTTAACCTTAACCTTGACCTTAGCTATAAGGTAACCTTAACCTTCACCCCAACCTTAACCTTAACCTTCCCCTAACCTTAACCCTAAGGTTCAGGGTAAATTCAAGGTTAAGGTAAAGTTAAGGTTAATGTTAGGTTAAGTTTAAGATAAGGTTAAGGTTAGGGTTAGGTTAAGGGTAAGCTCAAGGTTAAGGTTAAGGTTATGGTTATGGGAAGGTTAAGGTTATGGTTATGGTTAAGGTTAAGGTTAAGGGTTTGGTCAAGGTTAGGGTTATGCGAAGGTCAAGGTTAACCTTAAGGTTAAGGTTAAGGTTAAGGTTAATGTTAGGTTAAGGTTAAGGTTAGGGTTAAGGTCAATGTTAAGGTTAAGGTTAGGTATATGTTAAGGTTAGGTTAAGGTAAGGTTATAGTTAGCTTAAAGTTAAGGTTAAGGCTAAGATAAGGTTAAGGTTAAGGTTTAACGTTACAGGTCTTAACCTTAACCTTCACTATGACCTACCCTTAACATTAACATTTACCTAACCTTAACCTTAACCATAACCTTAACCTTAACCTTAACCTTGACCTTAACTATAACCTTAATCTTAACCTTAAATTTCACCATTACGGGTCTTAACATTAACCTTACCCTTGACCTTACCTTAACATTAACATTAACCTTAACATTAACCTGACTAAACCCTTAAGGTTAGGGTAAAGTTAAAGTTAAGGTTAAAGTTAAGGTTAAGATTAAGGTTAAGTTAAATTAAGATAAGGTTATAGTTAGGTTAAGGCTAAGGTTAAGGTTAGGTTAAGGTTAAGATAAGGTTAAGGTCAAGGATAAGGTTAAGGTTAGGTTAAGGGTAAAGTCAAAGTTATGGCAATGTTAAGATTAAGGTCAAGGTTAGGTTAAGGGTAAAGTCAAGGTCAAGGTTAGGTTAAGGTTAAGGGTTTGGTCAAGGTTAGGGTTAGGTTATGGTTAAGGTCAAGGTTAAGGTTAAGGTTGAGTTAAGGGTTTGGTTAAGGTTAAGGTTAAGGTTAAGTTTAGGGGTAATGTAAAGTTTAATGTGAAGGTTAAGGTTAAGTGTAAAGTCAAGGTTAAGGTTAGGTTAAGGTTAAGATTAGGGTAAGGTTAAGGTTAAGGGTTTGGTCAAGGTTAGGATTAGGTTATAGTTAAGGTTAAGGTTAAGTTTAAAGTTAAGGGTAAGGTTAAGGATAAGGTTAGGTTAGGTTAAGGTAAGGTTAAGGTTATAGTTAAGGTTAAGGTTAAGGTTAAGGTTAAGGTTAAGTAAAGCTTAAGGTTAAGGTTAATATTAAGGGTTTGGTCAAGGTTAGGGTTATGTTATAGTTAAGGTGAAGGTTAAAGTTAAGGGTAACGTTATAGTTAGGTTAAGGTTTAGTTTAATGTTAAAGTTAGGTTAAGGTAAGGTTAAGGTTATGGGTTTAGTCAGGTTAATGTTAATGTTAAGGTTAAGGTTAAGGTTAAGGTTATGGTTAAGGGGGTAAGATTAAGTTTAAGGTTAATGTTAAGGTTATGGTTAAGTTTAGGGTAAGGTTAAAGGTTAAGGTTAGATTAAGGTTATGGTTATGGGAAGGTTAAGGTTAATGTTATGGTTAGGTGAAGGTTAAGGTTAAGGTTAAGGGTAAGGTCAAGGTTAAGAGTAAAGTTAAGGTTAACTTAACCTAAAGGTTAAGGTTAAGGTTAGGTTAATGGTAAAGTTAAGGTTAAGGTTAATGGTTGGTCAAGGTTAGGGTTAGCTTATAGTTAGGTTAAGATAAAAATAAGGTTAAGGTTAAGGGTAAGGGTAAAGGTTATGTTAAGGATAATGTTAAGGTTAAGTTTAAGGTTAAGGTTAAGGTCAAGCCCAAGGTCAAGGTTAAGGTTAGGTTAAGGGCAAAGTTAAGGTTAAGGTGAAGGTTAAGGATAAGGTTGAGGGTATGGTTAAGGTTAAGGTTACAGGTTTAGTCAGGTTAAGGTTAAGGTTAAGGGTTTGGTCAAGGTTAGGGTTAGGTTATAGTGAAGGTTAAGGTTAAAGTAAGGGTAAAGTCAAGGTTAAGGTTAGGGTAAGGTCAAGGTTAAGGGTAAAGTCAAGGTTAAAGTTACATTAAGGGTAAACTCAAGGTTAAGGTAACGTTAAGTTTAAGGGTAAATTCAAGGTTAGGGTAAATTTAAAGTTAAGGTTAGGTTAAAGTTACGATTAGGTAAAGGTTAAGGTTAAGGTTAAGATTAAGGTTAATATTAAGGGTTTTGTCAAGGCTAGGGTTAGGTTAAGGTTAATGTTAAGGGTTTGGTCAAGGTTAGGGTTAGGCTATAGTTAAGGTCAAGGTTAAGGTTAAGAGTAAGGTTATAGTTAGGTTAAGGTTAATGCTAAGGGATTGGTCAAGGTTAGGGTTAGGATATAGTTAAGGTTAAGCTTAAGGTTAGGTTAAGTTAAGGTTAAGGTTATGTTAAGGGTAAAGTTAAGGTTAAGCTTAGGGAAAGATTAATTTTAAAGTTAAGGTTAAGGTTAAGGGTTTGGTAAATGTCAAGGTTATGTTATAGTTAAGGTTAAGGTTAAAGTTAAGGTTAAGGTTAAGGGTTTGGTCAAGGTTAATGGTAAAGTTAAGGTTAAGGTTAGGTTAAGGGTAAAGTTAATGTTCAGGTTAGGTTAAGGTTAAGTTTAAGGTTAGGATAATGTTAGGGTAAGGTTAAGGGTTAAGGTTAAATTAACCTTAACCTTAACGTTAATCGTAACCTTAACCTTAACCTTAACCTAAATAATCTCGTAACCTTTACCTAACCATAACCTTAACCTTAACCTTGACCTTACCCTTAACCATAGCCTTAACCTTACCTAAATAACCTTAACCTTAACCTTAACCTTAACCTTTCCATAACATTAACCTTAACATTTTCCTTAACCTTAACTTAACTTTAACCTTAACCTTAACCGAACCTTATCCTTAACCTTGACCTTAAAATTAACCTTCACACTTCACCTTACCTTAACCTTAACCTAACATTAAGGTTATGGGAAGGTTAAGGTTGAGGTTATGGCTAAGGTTAAGGTTAAGGGTTTGGTTAAGGTTAGGGTTAGGATATAGTTAAGGTAAAGGTAAAGGTTAGGTTATGGTTAAGGTTAAGGTTACAAGTTTAGTCAGGTTAAGGTTAAGGTTAAGGGTAAAGTCAAGGTTAAGGTTAGGTTAAGCTTAACGTTAGGGTTAACGTTCAGGTTAAGCTTAAGGTTACGGTTAGGAGACGGTTACAGTTAAGGTTAAGGTTCAGGTTAAGGTTAGGTTAAGGTTAAGGGTGAAGGTTAAGGTTATGGGTCTTAACCTTAACCTTAACCTCAACCTTAACCTTCACCCTTAACCTTAACTTTAACCTTAACCTTATCCTTCACTATAGTCTAACCTTAAACTTGACCTTGACTATAACCTAACCTTTACCTTAACCTTAACCTTACCTTTACCTCAACCTTAACCCTTAACCTTAACCTTACCTTTAACCTTAACCTAACCTTACCCCTAACATTAACATTGACCTTAACTATAACCTAAACCTAACCTTGACCAAACCCTTAACATTAACCTTGACCAAACCCTTAACATTAACCTCAACCTTAGCCTAATCTTAACCTTAAACTAAACATAACCTTAACCTAACCGTAACCTTCATGTTAACCTAAACCTTAATCTTAGCCTAACCATAACCCTAACCTTAACCTTAACTTTACCCTTAACCTAACCTTAACCTTAACCTTAACCTAACTTTAACCTTAACTTTACCCTTGACATTAACCTTAACCTTAACCTAATCTTAACCTTAACCTAACCGTAACCTTAATCTAACCTTAACCTTAACCTTAACCTTAACCTTATCCTTAGCCTAACCATAACCTTAACCTTAACCTTATCCTTAACCTAACCCTAACGTTAATTTACCCTTAACCTAAAATTAACCTTAACCTTAACCTAAACCTAACCTTAACTTTAACATTAACCTTAACCTTATCTTAACCTTAACCTAACCTTAACCTTGACTTTACCCTTAACGTAACCTTAACCTTAACATTACCTTCAGATTAACCTTAACCTTACCTTGACCTTAACGATAACCTAACCATAGCCTTGATCAAACCCTTAACCTTAACCTTAAGCTGAACCTTTACCCTAACCTTAACCTAACCTTATCTTAACCTTAACCTAACCTTAACCTTGGATTTACCCTTAACGTAACCTTAACCTTAACCTTAATCTAACCTTGGATTTACCCTTAACGTAACTTTAACCTTTTACTTAAACTAAACCCAACCTTAACCTAACCCTTAACCTTAACCTAACCCTTAACCTTAACCTTAATCTTGCCTTGACCTTACCCTTAACCTAATCTTGATCATAACCTTGACCTTAACCTTAACCTTAACCCTTATCCTTAACCTTTACCTAACCTTAACCTTAAGCTAACCTTGACCTTAATTATAACCTAACCCTAACCTTAACCTTAAACTAACCTTAACCTTAACCTTAACTATAACATAACCTTTACCTTGACCAAACCCTTAAAGTAACCTTAACCTTGACTTTACCCTTAACATAACCTTAACCTTGACCTTATCCTTAACCTAACCTTAACCTTAACTTTGACCTTAACCTTAACCTTAAGGTTAGGTTAAGGTTAAGGTTAATGTTAAGGGTTTGGCCAAGGGTAGGGTTAGGTTATAGTTAAGGTTAAGGTCAAGGTCAAAGTTAACCTTCACCTAATCTTCCCCTAACCCTAACCTTAGGTAAATTTAAGGTTAAGGTTAAGGTTTAGTCAGGTTAAGGTTAAGGTTCACCTTACCCTTACCTTAAACTTACCCTTAACCTTAACCGTAACCTTAACGTTAACATTAACCTAACCCTAACCTTAACTTTATCCTTAACCTAGCCTTAACCTTGACTTTACCATTAGCACAACCTTAACCTTATCCAAACCCTTAACTTTAACCTAAACCTGAACCTTAACCTTACCCTTAACCTTGACCTTAACCTTAACCTTATCTTAACCTTAACCTGAACGTTAACCTTCCCAAACCCTTAAGGTTAGGTTAAGGTCAAGATTAAGGTTAGGGTTAACGTTAAGGTTAGGTTGAGTTTAGGTTAAGGTTTGGTCAAGGTTAAGGTTAGGTTAAAGTTATGGTTAAGGTTAAGGTTAGGTTATAGTTAATGTTAAGGTTAAATTCAAGGTTAAGGTTACTTTAAGGGTAATTTCAAGGTTAAGGTTAGGTTAAGAATAAGGTTAAGGTTAAGGGTAATGTTAAAGTTAGGTGAAGGTTAAGGTTATGGTTAAGGTTAGGTTAATGGTATAGTTAAGGTTAAGGTTAAGGTTAAGTTAAGGTTAGGTTAAGGTTAAGGTTAATGTTAGGGTAGGGTTAAGATTAAGGTTAAGGTTAAGGGTCTGATCAAGGATAGGGTTAGGTTAGAGTTAAGGTCAGGGTTAAGGTTAGGTTATGATTGAGCTTGAGGTTAGGTTAAGTTAAGGTTAAGGTTAAGGTTAATGTTAAGGGTTTGGTCAAGGTTAGGGTTAGGTTAAGGGAAAAGTTAATGTTAAGGTTTGGTTAAGGTTAAGGTCAAGGTTAGGGTTAGATTATAGTTAAGGTTAAGGGTCTGGTTAAGGTTAGGGTTAGGTTAAGGTTAAAGTTAAGGTTAGGTTAAGATAATATCAAAGTTAAGGTTATGGGTTTAGTCATGTTAAGGTTAAGGTTATGGTTAAGGTTAATGTTAGGTTAAGTTAAGGTTAAGGTTAGGTTAAGGGTAAAGTTAAGGTTAAGGTTAGGGGAAGTTTAAGGTTAGGTTAAGGTTAAGGTTATGGTTAAGGGTAAGGGTAAGGTTAAGGTTAAGGTGAATGTCAAGGTCAAGGTCAAGGTTAAGGTTAGGTTAAGGTTAAGATTAAGGTTATGGTTATGGGAAGGTTAAGGTTAATGTTATGGTTAAGGTTAAGGTTAGGTTAAGGTTAAGGTTATGGTTATGGGAAGCTTAAGGTTAATGTTATGGTTAAGGTTAAGGTTAGGTTAACGGTAATGTTAAGGTTAAGGTTAGGTTAAAGTTAAAGGTAGGTAAGGGTAAGGTTAAGGCTAGGGTTAAGCTTAAGGGGGTAAGGTTAAGGTTAAGGTTAAGGTTAAGATAAGGTTAAGGTTAAATTTAAGGTTAGGGTTACGTTATAGTTAAGGTTAAGGTTAGGTTAACGGTAAAGTTAAATTTAAGGTTAGGTTAAAGTTAAAGTTAGGTAAAGGTAAGGTTAAGGTTACAGTTAAGGTTAAGGCTAAGGGGGTAAGGTTAAGGTTAAGGTTAAGGCTAATGGTATATGTGAAGGTTAGGTCATAGTTAAGGTTAAGGTTATAGTTAAGGTAAAGGTTAAGGTTAGGTTATAGTTAAAGTTAAGGTTAAGAAAAATTTTAAGGTTAATTTTAACGTTATGGGTCTTAACCTTAACCTTCACTATAACCTTAACCCTGACCATAACCTTAGCTATAACCTAACTCTAACCTTTACCAAACCCTTAAATTTACCCTTAACCTGACTAAACTCATAACCTTTACCTTAAAGTTACCCTTAACCTTCACCTTAACCATAAATTTACCCTTAACCTAACCTTAACCTTAACCTTAACCTTACCCCCTTAACTTTAACCTTAACCTGACTAAACCCGTAACCTTAACCTTACCGTTACCTAAACTTAACCTTAACCTTAACATAACCTTAAGGTAAGGTTAAGGTTAGGTTAAGGTCATTGTTATGGTTAAGTTAAGGGTAAAGTCAAAGTTAAGGTTAGGTTAAGGTTAAGGTTATGGTTAAGGTTATGGTTTTAGTCATGTTAAGGTTAAGTTTAAGGGTTTGGTTAAGGTTAGGTTAAGGTTAAGGTTAAGGTTAAGGTTAAGGTCAATGTTAGGGTTAGGTTGAGGTTAAGGTTAAGGTCAGGTTAAGGGTAAAGATAAGGTTAAGGTTGGGCTAAAATTAAGCTGAAGGTGAAAGGTAAGGTTAGGTTAAGTTTAGGGGAAGGTAAGGATAAGGTTAAGGTTAGGTTAGGTTAGGTTAGGTTAAAATAAGGTTAAGGTTAATGTTAAGGTTATGGGAAGGTTAAGGGATTAATCATATCGTTAAAATTAACCTAACATTAACCCTAACCTTAACCTTGACGTTAACTATAACCTAACCCTAACCTTAACCTAACCTTAACCTCAAATTTAACCTTAACCTTACCCTAGAATTAACCATAACCTTAACCTTACCCCCTCAACCCTAACCTTAACTTTAACCCGACTAAATCCATAACCTTAACCTTAGATTAATCTAACTTTAACCTTAACCTTAACCTAACTATAACCTTACCCTTAACCTTAACCTTGACCTTAACTATAACCTAAACCTAACCTTGACCAAACCCTTAATATTAACCTTCACCTTAACCTTTACTTATTCTTAACCTTGACCTTAACCTTAACCTTAATCGTAAGCTTAAACTTACCTTAACCTAACCTAACCTTAACCTTAACCTTAACCTTACCCTTTACCTTAAACTTAACCTTGAACTTAACTATAACCTAACCCTAACCTTGACCAAACACTTAACCTTAAACATACCCTAATCTTAACCTTAACCTAACCTTAACCATCCCGTAACCATAGACTTAAACTTAACCTTAACCTTAACCTGACTAAACTCGTAACCTTAACCTTAAGGTTAAGGTTAATTTTAAGGTTAGGGTTAAGGTTAGGAGAAGGTTAAGGTTAAGGTTAAGGTTAAGGTTAAGGTTATGGTTAGGGTTAAGGGAAGGTTAAGGTTAAGGTTAAATTGAAGGTTAAGGGTAAAGTTAAGGTTAAGGTTAGGTTAAGGGTAAGGTTAAGGGTAAGGTTAGGGTTAAGGTTAGGGTAAGGTTATAGTTAAGGTTAAGATAAGGTTAAGGTTAAGGTTAAGGTTATGGTTAAGGTTAAGGCTAAGGTTAGGTTAAGTTAAGGTTAAGGCTAAGGTTTTGTCAAGGTTAGGGTTAGGCTATAGTTAAATTTAAGGTTAGGGTTAGGTTATAGTTAGATTTAATTTTAAGTTCAAGGTTAAGGGTAAGGTTAAGGTTAGGTTAAGGTTAAGATTAGGTTAAGAGTAAAGTTAAGGTTATGGTTGGGGTAATATTAGGGTTAAGGTTAGGGGAAGGTCAAGGTTAAGGTTAGGTTAAGGGTAAAGTCAAAGTCAAGGTTATGGTTATGGGAAGGTTAAGGTTAAGGTTAGGTTATAGTTAAGGTTAAGGGTTTGGTCAAGGTTAACATTAATTTTAGGTTAAGGGTAAAGTCAAGGTTAAGGTTATGGTTATAAATATTATTATAACTGTGAACAAGAGTGGAAGATAAACATCAGATGCATTTATTATGATAAAGACAAGGGGAGTTTACAACCAAGCCTTGATGTTGAGGCTCTCCTTCGGTAGGTCTGTATCCAAGCATATTTGTCACACCCTCATGAAAAAAGGTCCAATATCTCAATATGTTCTCAATACACAAAAACAATCACACTCTTCACTATTCTCCCGAAGCTATGATTGATTCTCCTCTATGCTAACCTTTTCAGCTATCTGTTCAACTAGAACATGTTCAACCAATACATCAAAGGAAGATGGATATATTTATAGAGGAGAGGAGGAGGTTGGGATCCCTACAATAGTGGAAGGGAGGCCTTATCCATTGGGAGGTTTCCCCATAAGGTGGAAAGAAGAGGCCAAAGGAGGAAGGTCGTGGTTATTCAGTCGAACCACTCCCTATGACTCATCCACAAAGTTGTTGTGATTGAAACTTCGCCTCTATTTTTTTTAAAATTTCCATAAACATATTGGCGTGGGCATCTCACTGAGACAGAGCACCAACTGGTGTGGGATTAGTGTTAATTTTCCTCATTGGTGTGAGAGCATAACGGGCTACCAGTGCCAAGGAAAAAATAGGTGTTTTTAGTGGTCTTCTCAGGAAATGGTCAACAGAGGGAATTTTGTCCTGATGGAAAGGGATGCAATGATGGTATTTGAAAGGCATGAAACTTCTAATTAGTCACAGAAATGACCCTCCAATGTGCTAGATGGGGATTGGAGGGACAGTGACAAATTACTGTGTAAGAGATGCCCCCTAAAGTATGAAGTCCGAACATGAGTGAGGGGTGAAATGATTTACAAGTACGTGTAAGGAACCAGATGTTGTTGTCAGTAGACCTAAAAATCGAGCATAGATACATACATAACTAAAATCTCTGATGAAAATACATGAATCCATGGTATAGTCGCATCTATCCATCAAGAAAAGGATCATGTGAATGGATCCTTGGCCTGTACGTAGCCATCCGAATGTAGGTATCATATGAAATAGATCCATGGTATGAGCGTAGCCATCCCTATAGAGATGATCAAAACAAGATAACCCATGGTATGATTACAGCCATCCGTCTAAATAATCATGTATGTAATCATGAATGGCTCATCACTCCTCGCAACCTGGACTTTTCTGATCAAAGCCGAGGGTCTTGCGCTCCGACACCACCCGATCAAAGTAAAAATTACAACATGTGAATAGACATGTTGAAGTCGAACATGCTAGAAAATCACTTGATTACCATTCAATGATGTGAACTGTTAACAAGTGCGAGAGAAACCACCCATAATTTCAATGGCTCTCAAGGTACTACTAGTACAATCCACGGAATTTGAATAGTGCGCTGAAGTCAAACACCCGTGAAATCACCTGATCGAAGGCCAATGATGTGAACCTATCGTCAAATGTGAAGAAATTTCCATCAGGGCATGCAAGCTCTAAGGTACCAGAAAGGAATCTCTAGATCAACTTCCTGAATAATGAGCTGAAGTTGACAGGAAGTGATCCATCGAAGGAGGGTCATAATGAATCCCACATCATTGACACGAAACAGAGAAGGTAATATGAGTGTGAATCAAGACTAAAACAGAGGATCAGGGAATGTACAAACTGCAAAAGGATTTTCTCTTGAACATATCGGCGACACGACTCTGGAATTTGGCAGCATTTGACTCAAACAGGATCAGAGGTCATGTTGAAAAAATTGGTAATTGAATGAGAGGCAAAAGGATTTCCCAAACCCATGGAGGCAAAGTGACAGGGTGAAGATATCCCAACCCGACACGAACTACAAACAAGTGTCATGTTCAAGAGTGACATACAACCGACACAACTGATGAATAACTTCCATTTTCCCCCACCATTTTTGGTGAGTACCTCTTTATTTTTACACAATATTGAAGAGGATACCATGTGCTTGTCATATAAGTTTTTCCTTTAGAAAAATCCAACCTAGTACATTTAACGAGCCCTAGGAAGGAGGAACTCGAATAACGTCATAACGACGGAGTCCGATGTTATCAGTTTTCACGAGTTTGACAAAGGAAGAACTCAACATCTTTTCATGTTTAGAGAGTTTGAAAATAAGTCACAAAAGAAAAATCCAGCAAGGCCCTTTTCGTAAAGTAGTCCCTCAGATCCGAAAAGGTAGAAAACTGTGTCCGAGAGAACCTCTTAGTTGTGATCGGCTAAGGTATTCCTTTTTCATAAATAATCCATCCCAACCTGAAAAAGGAGTAAACGTATACTGTGTAGATACCACTTCGCAACCATTTAACGAGTTCAAAACAACAAGAGTCTCGGCAATCTTTTCAATTTTCAAGAGACAGAAAGGAGCTGAAAGTTGACTCCTCCTAAAGGAATGAGTGGTATAAAGGGTAGCAAATAGTTCCGATAATGGTGGAACTGCTCAGAACAAGTAAAGGTTAAGAGGCTGTCTAACAAGACCACTCATCGCAGTGGCTCCTCAGGAATGGGTAAAACAACCAAGTGAAGGCATATGATCAGCCAAGCAGATGGGAACGATGGAATGACAAAACCAAGGCTCATCTGACAAAACAGGATGATAAAATGGAAATCACGAGAGGTAAAATGGGAAAGGTTTCATTTTTACACAAGCTTGAAATTAGGAAACTCTGCTTGAAGTTGGTTTCATTTTTACACAAGCTTGAAACAAAGATAAACTATGCTTGAAACCGGTTTCATTTTTACACAAGCTTGAAACAGAAACAAACAATGCTTGAAAAAGTTTGCATGCCCCCAGCATGGTGACTCAATTCGAGGTACATGCCCCCCAAGCTTCAATCCATATGAAAGGTAGATGGAGTGAAGGTTCAAGTTACGAGATCAAGAGAAAGACTTGACTGGGATTTTACGAGATCTTATCAAAGACTCGAATTGAACAGGAAAGTGTTTCATTTTTTTAACGAATTTTGACACATTAAAATAAATATCCTCATCTTGTTTCATTTTTTAAGGAGCTTGACACAAGAAAATGAACTGTGCTCCAACGACCTTGTGTCATTTTTTAAGGAGCTTGACACAAGAAAATGAACTCTGCTCCGACGAGCTTGTTTCATTTTTTAAGGAGCTTGACACAAGAAAATGAACTATGCTCCGGTGAACTTTCATCATGATGAATAAGAATTGATGGATTCCAAGAGTTCCACACCGGATGGGAGAACAACATCTTGGAAATCAGGACCCAATACCCCCAACACCTGATGCACAACGGCACCATCACTGAATGTGGGCACGGGACAGGTAGCCACATAATTAACTTGCGGCGGGGAAGATACAACTGACAGATAAAGACCCGAAAGGGATGATGGTGGACTAGATGTCATGTTAGGACCAAAGAATGAAAGCTGATCAATGGTCATGATCCGACCTTTGTGTGGAAAACACATCACACGAAAGAGGGAAGAGACAAGAGCACCCATGACATAAGTATAGTCATGCCCCAAGAGTAAATTGAAATCCAAGGAGCCTGGAACAACCATCACGTCCATATGGATGGTTTTCCCTCCCAAAGTAACATGCAACTTTGGAAGGATCCCTAACAATTGACTGGTTCCTCTGTTAAAAGCCAACAGATTCTGCGTAATAGGCATAAGCAGTGGAGAACCAAAAGCCTGCCAAGTAGTGGAAGACAGAATACTAACAGACGCGCCTTGATCTATAATGGTGCTGGGTACAACTAGATCAAAGGTATGTACTGTTATCTCAAAAGGCACATAAGATGGAAGGCGGTATCCGGCAAATCGACTCCAATCAAAGTAAGCTACCAAACTACTTGGAGGGGGTATCATCGGACTGAGATGGTTTTCCCTTGGTGTTACCGGAGTAAGAGGAGCATCCTCCACCACATCCATCATGGAGGCAGAAGGAGTATCCTCTGGGACCTCCATCATGTGAGTTGGAGGAGTAGCTTCCAAAGGTACAGGGATAGGATAATATTTCTCCAAGTCCAAGGAATCTGAAGAAACTAGAAGAACATGTGGGATGTGAGATCCACTCTCAACGGTAAAGACCTACTGCACCATAGGCGGGGCCAGCTCAACTGATCCCACAACCAATGGTTGCTCAGGGATGGATTCATGATGGTGAATTTATGGGGGAGCGAGATCAAGCAAGGATGAATCTTGACTGATCATTGAATCAACTGGTGAAGGACTGAAAGAAAGCTGTTTGTAACCAGCTAGAAGGCATGGTGTAGAAATAGTCAAGTTGTCCAAAAATCTCTTAGCTTCATCCATGTATGGACAAAGGTGAATGGGATGATGCCATCACAACTTATAGGGATTGGTAATCTTACCTTGTTTCTTATGAGTCTTATCAGCACTAGTTGAAGATGTGCCACCAAGATGACTTCTAGAAGCTAAAGGCAACGGCGGACGATCGTTGAACCATACTTCAAGTACCTTGGGAATTCCAAGGAAATATCGAAGAAGATGGTCACCTTTACACAACATGCAAGGGAATCTAACTTTCCATGGAAGGTTGGATGGTTTATCGATGGATGGTTTCTTAGGTGCAATAGCCGCAGAGCTAGCCTCCCCTTTATCTGACTTCTTCGTCTTCATCATCTTCTTCTTCTTCTTAGCCACCTGGTTACTAGAATCTAGACTTTCACCAGGCGAAGTAGAAGAGGAGGACGAAGAAACAGGAAGAGAAGGGGATGGGTCCACTTTAGAATTAACATGATGTTGTTTAGGTGGAGGAGACGGTTGAATAGATATCGAGGCATTTGGGACCATCGAGGTCGAAAATAACCAAACAGGAAAAACAACAGTTAAGCCAAGAAGGGACAATGTTTCCATATAAGGAGCACCAACATTCCCAAAAGCAGGAAAAGGACTAGGATTCCCTTTAGAGGGCATTCATTAGTTGGTAAAATCCAGAAATGTTGCCATTAGAAACAACTGTAAAACAAAATGCTAAGGAAAATAAATTTAACCAGGAACATTTCGTGGGCAGTTAATATTTTAAGACACTGAAACAAAACTCTACCGTTTCATATTTTAAGAGTCAAGAAACAAGAAAAATATGACTCTATCACTTTCAGGTTGAAACGAGCATGAAAGGACAAGAGCTCGATGATATTTTCACTTTTAAAGAGTCACGAAAAGACAAAAATGACTGCTCAGGTAATCTAAGCAAGAGGGTATACCAAGTTTTCGTGAATTTCCATATACACCTTGGTGATCAAATGAAACAGAAGTGACCAAGGAATTGAAATACGTGCAGGTAGTCTCCCTGAATGCTGTGTTTGGTGTGTCACAATTACAAGGCAGTAGAATCAGCTTCCTATGGATAAAAGATTGCAACCTAGAAGAGTCTCCCTTTATATACTCGAAAATAGGGGGAGCACAAGTCTGTACTAGCGTTGTCTGAAGCCAGATGGCGAGCGACAACTACTAGGTTTAAAGATGTTGGAACACGTCTCTAGCCTATACCACTAAAAATGTTTCGTTAGGTTTCAATGCTTCCTTAAGTTAATTGAATAAATTTTATGGTTGATCTTGAATTATGTCTCGGTTTCAAGGCCCTACCGCATGTCATCTGAAAATCTCCTATATGCAGCTATATGAGGAAAGAAATCTTTCAATTCGATGAATGTTATCTAGTTAAGGGAAGAGTTCCAAACAATGATGCAACAAACAAAAATACTGAAAACAAAACTTTTTCCAAACTAGATGACTTTCACTATCCAAAAGTAGTCTAAAAAATTCAATGATGCGAATTATACAATGTAATCTATGCAAAATCCTCTTTTTTGAAGACTATGCAATTGTAATCTATGCAAAATTTCATTTTTTTTTTGAAAGAATAAGAATGCACTCAATGCATCTTTTGATGAAAATATAATCTACTTAATTCATGCTTTTAATGAAAGAGAATGTACTCGATGCAATTTTTAGCTTTCAATCATTAAACATTGTGATCTAAGTTCAATGATAAATCTCAAAAATACTTTTCAATGCAATGTGATCTAATGCATTTTAACGAAAAGAAAACTTTGAGATGAAAACTAAATGAACGCAAATCTCCTTAATAGGAAGGATGAATGCAAAAAGGATGCAAAACCACACTAAAAATGAAATCGTTGTTTTAAACACTTTGTAACGAAATTCCTCAAAAGGCTATAAGACATATGAGGTCAAGCACAAAAAAGACTTCCAAAGCATGAGCTCAAAACAAGGCATTCATTCCCTTTTACATCAAGCAATCAAGAAAGAAGAATTTGCAGTTGAACAAAGAGAAATGTAATCTATGCTCATAAGTGAAAAAGTAGAGGATGGAATGAGTAAATCATACAAAGAAAAAGACCAGAAGGGAAAGACACACTAGTGAAGGATTTAGGGAAAAAACCTTAATTTTTCATACACCCTAAAATTGGCATGACTTTGGTGGTTGAAACTAGCACCAATTGGCGCGACTTGCTCACTGACAACTAGTTCCAATGGCCAATTAGTGCGAGTTGCTAACTGAAAACTAGCACCAATAAGTGCAACTGTCAGAAAAATAAAAGCACCAATGCCTAAATAAGAAAAAACAAAGAATTTCTCCCAACCAAGACTAGACTCACCACTTCAAGAAAAAACTGAAAGGTCATAATTGATGAAAAACATAGGAACAAATAGGGAAATGGTCATTCGACTAAATCCATCAAATGACTAAGACCTCAAAGAGTGACAAACTCAAAGGAAACTCTCCAGCAGAGTCGCCAATTTGTTGTCTAGGTAAATCCCCTCTATGGACAGAGGCAATCCCTCTAGCCCTAGGGTGGGTCTAGCAACTACGGGAACATACTAACATCTACCTTCCTAGATTGTAAATGAAATTAGAAGCAATGAAGATGTCCTACCTCGTTCTAATTTTATGTTGTCTTCTTCCGTCGAATCTTCTTGATCTGTCGCTCTTCTCAAACTCGATACATGATGCTACCAACATTCGATTACCTGTACATACAGTCAAGACACCACAAAAAACGTAAAACCAAGAAAAACATAAAACAATCACAACCTATCTAACTGATAAAGGAATGCTAGAAATCTCATTGTAATTGTGAACAAGAGTGGAAGATAAACAAAAAATTCATTTATTATGATAAAGACAAGGGGAGTTTACAACTAGGCCTTGATGTTGAGGCTCTCCTTTAGCAGGTCTGTATCCAAGCACGTTTGTCACACCCTCATGAACAAAGGTCCAAGATCTCACTATGTTCTCAACACACAAAAACAATCACACTCTGCACTATTCTCCCGAAGCTATGATTGCTTCTCATCTATGCTAACTTTTTCAACTATTTGTTCAACTAGAACATGTTCAACCAGCACATCAATGTAAGATGGCTATATTTATAGAGGAGAGGAGGAGATTGGGATCCCTACAATAGTGGAAGGGAGGCCTTATCCCTTGGGAGGTTTCCCCATAAGGTGGAAACAAGAGGCCGAAGGAGGAAGGTCGTGGTTATTCAGTCGAACCACTCCCTATGACTCATCCACGAAGTTGTTGTGATCGAAACTTCGCCTCTTTTTTTAAAAAAAAATTCATAAACATATTGGTGTGGGTAGCTCACTAAGACAGAGCGCCAACTGGCACGGGCTCAATGTTAATTTTCCTCATTGGCGCAAGGGCATAATGGGATACCAGTGCCAAGGCAAAAGCAGGTGTTTCTAGTGGTCTGCTCAGGAAATGGTCAACGGAGGGAATGTTTTCCTTATGGAAATGGATGCAATGATGGTATTTTCAAGGCATGACACTTCTAATTAGTCATAGAAATGACCCTCCAATGTGTGAGATGGGGATTTCAAGGATACTGATAAATTACTGTGTAACAGTTAAGGTTAAGGTTAAGGTTAGGGTTAAGGTTAAGGTTATGGTTAACGTTAAGGTTAAGGTTAAGGTTATGGTTAAGGTTAAGGTTAAGGTTACGTAAAGGTTAAGGTAAGGTTAAGATTAGGTAAAGGTTAAGGTAAGGTTAAGGTTAGGTTAAAGTTAACCATGACCTTGACTTTAACCTTAACCTAACCTTAACGTTAACCTTCACCTTCCCATAACCATAGCCATAACCATAACCTTAACCTTTACCTAACCTTAACCTTAACCTTAACCATAACCTTAACCTTAACCTAACCTTAACCTTGACCTTAAATATAACCTAACCCTAACCTTGACCAAACCCTTATCCTTAACTATAACCTAACCCTAACCTTAACCTTATCTCACCCTTAACCTTAACCTATCCTTATTGTTAACATTAAGCTTAACCTTGACCTAACAGTAACCTTAACCTTACCTTAACTTAACTTAACATTAACCTTAATGTTAGGTTAAGGGTAAATTTAAGGTTAGGTTAAGGTTAAAAATAAGGTTAAGGTTAGGGTAAGATTAAGTTTAAGGTTAATTTTAAGGGTTTGGCCAAGGTTAGGGTTAGGTTATAACTAAGGTCAACGTTAAGGTTAGGTTAAGGTTAAGGTTAAGGGTTTGGTCAAGGTTAAGGTTAAAGTTAAGGTTAAGGTTAGGGAAAAGGTTAAGGTCAAGGTTAAGGTTATGGTTAAGGTTAAGGTTAAGGTTAAGGTAAGGTTAAGGTTAGGTTCAGGTTAACCTTGACCTTGACCTTAACCTTAATTAACCTTAACCTAACCTTAACATTAACCTTAACCTTCCCATAACCTTAACCTTAGCCTTAACCTTTAACTAACCTTATCCTTAACTTTAACCATAACCTTAACCTTAACCTTAACCTTAACCTAGACCTTAAATCTAACATAACCCTAACCGTTACCAAACCCTTTGCCTTAACTATAAACTAACCTAACCTTAACCAAACCCTTAACCTTAACTTATCCTTAACATTAACGTTAACCTTAACCTTGACCTAACCATACCTTAACCTTACCTTAACCTAACTTAACATTAACCTTAACATTAGGTTAAGGGTAAACTCAAGGTTAAGACTAAGGTTAAGGTTAAGGGTAAATTTAAGGTTAGGTTAAGGGTAAAGATAAGGTTAAGGTTCGGGTTAAGGTTAAGGGTAAAGTTAAGGTTAAGGGTAAATTTAAAGTTAAAGTGAAGGTTAAGGGTAAGGTTAAGCTTAGGGTTAGGTTATAGTTAAGGTCAAGGTTAAGGTTAGGTTAAGGTTAAGGTTTGGTCAAGGTTAGGGTTAGGTTATAGTTAAGGTTAAGGTTAAGGTTAGGTTATAGTGAAGGTTAAGGTTAAGACCTATTAGCCACCTATAAAATTTTTTATACCAAAAGGTGGCTAAATCGTTTTGGAGCCTTCAAGAAACAAGTTTTATTGCTAAAAAATGTTATCTCTTGAAGAATCTTGAAGGGCTCATGCCTTTGTCCAAATCTTCACTATTGTTCCCATTTTATACTCAGAAATTCTGCTGATTTCATTGAGGAAATACTTCTCCAAAGGCCATTTTTCCCTCCTTCCACTTCCAAAATTAACCTTCATTTTACCCCCTTGTTTCCCACAAATTTCCTTTATTTTTCCATTATTCCCTTTTTCCCCTTCATAAAAACCCCTTTGATAAGGTTTAAGACCCTTTCTTTGCCTTATCGAAACCCTCACAGCAATTGAAAAACTTGAAAGATTTCATAAAAACACATTTTTTGTATTACAAACTTAAGCCCCCTTGGGCTAAGTTCTAAGCCACTTACCCTCCATGTGCCCGCACCCTAGAACCAGGTGCTCCATCCACAAAGAGCTTATCGCATTGCAAAATCTGAGAGCATAAGCCTGTTTTTCGTGTTTAAAATTTCCGATGCGATTAAGCCCGTGTGCACAGCCCCCGATCATATTGCTTTTTGTATAGACCAAGGCCCCACCGTCGGGTGCTAAGCCTTATATATATTTTCTGCCCTTAAGCCATAAAACCTTTGTTTTTTTCATTAAATTTTTGGTTTCATACATTATAACATGGCCCTACCCATTCATTGGCTAAACCCATTTCCACCATTGATCAAAGGGCCAATTTGACGGTCAACGCGCTTTCCTATTTTTCCCCCATCGCATCGGAAACTTTTGCAAAAGCTCTTCCGATTGCGCTGCTTTAAAAAACTTCCGATTGCGATGGTCTAATCGCACCATCACATCAGCTTTTCTCCGATCGCTGATTCCCGATTCACTCCCCACCATTGATCTGATCCTCAGATCAACGGCCCGCGCTACATCGCATCGCAAGTTTTTTGCCAAGTGCATTAACATAATTCCTCTGCCGATTGCAATCCTCCGATTGGATCTGGACCGTCCACATGTCCAGATCGGACAGTCCAGGATCATTCCCGCATTACTTCATCGCCCTCCACCCTCGCCAAAGGTTTAAACTTAGTTTTTCGTTTTCTCTTATTAAATCTGAATAATGTGAATCCTTCACATTATTAGTCTGCTGCTTATCCTGACCGTTGATCTTCTTGATCACTCATCAATCAACAGCTCTAGCCTAATTATCCCTCCACTCTCCTTTTACCCTCTTCTACGCAATTCTCCACCGTTGGATGATGCCATCCAACGGCCACACTCTCTCCCGACACCCTCTGAAGCAGTAAAACCTAAATAACGTAGGATTTCTTAATAAGTTTCATATTTTTTAGGTGTTTAATCGTTTACCCATTATAATTAAAGAAATGATGAAGGCCGAGAAAGACGTTTCCCGTGCCTTTGATTCATCAAAGGAAACCATTCACGGGGTTTGAATTCCACGTTTCATCAATGCTTCAAGAGGCATTGATGCGATACGAGCCCTACGCGGCCTGCACATCAACACGACACAGTGTTATTAAATCACAATTAAAAGAGTATCAGTGTTGAAGATAGAACATAGTAGAACATAAGATTGAAGACAGATTTGTGGGGATCATGGCTAAGATTGATTATCAAAAGCCTAATCCCCCAAATTAAAACACAGTTAAAGGAAAATCATAAGTGTTTATCAGACATAAAGGCCTCCACAACCACTTCTGAGGAAAATTGATTCCTCTCAGCTACCACAAAGCCACCTGTACTTCAAAGAATGCAAACATAGGCCAAAGTTATTGATAAAAATAAAAATTTGCCTCAGCACAGCCAGAGAAGTTAATTCTACACATAAACTTAATGAAAAAATATCAGCAGAGTTACTCCAACATAACACAGAGGCTCAAAAGTCAAAAAAAGCTCCCATCGAGCTTAATCTTAAATGTAAATCAATTAATACAGTGAGAATATCTGTACGCTTCTCCATTGAGCCCCTCAAAGGCTGAGAAGTCATTAGTCTGTATTAATTTCCCTGAGAGATATTTTATCAGATCTCACCTCCTCATCCTTCTATAAATACTTCTGTAGAAGATGAGAAATTGTTGGTTGATCACTAGTTGTAATATTGAAACTCTCTAAAATAATACATATTCTGTTGAAGTTGAAGAAGAAACTAAAATCTTGGAGGCCTTGATGATGTTGCTGCATTCTTGTTCCTGAGAAGGTTGTATCATTGGATCCATCAGCTTGACTGTTGGTGAAGTATTATGAACTGTTTAAAGTTTTCTCCTGTTTTCATTCTGTTCCATAATTTCTTACTACAGTAGGTTGAAATTTTTAGGCTAAGAAATGACTCCTGGAAGCACCTTAGATCTGTTCATCCTTCACTGTTTCATTTTTTCTTACACTGAGGTATTTTAGAGTCTTTAATCTCTCTCTTTAGTCCTCATGCTTGTTTATTTCTATGATAGTTTGAATAAGATGGTTTCAACATGATTTATGGTTCTCCCTGCTTGTTTGTATCCACTTAAAGGCTGTTATTGAAGTCTCCCTTTGAAGTATTTATGTTTATAGTGAGCCAAGGAGGTATGTTATGATCTTGCGCTTTGTCCTTGCTTAAACAATTGTCGTAAAGGTCTTTGTAGTTGTAATCATAGATGTGTTAGGTGTTCCCTCTTCTATGATTGCAATTATCAGTGAATATTTTATATTTTCTAAGTCATTTGAAATAAAATCTTTGAGGAAATAGGGTGTTCCTCGAATCTTAGATTTCATTTTAAAAGTTTTTTTGAAGTCATTATTTGTTTAAAGTGTGGTTTGTAGAATTCATGGCCAGCCCTATCTATCAAATACATCTTTATTGTTCAAGGTATGCTTTCAAATTCCCTTTGTTGAGAATTTAAATTCTCTTTCCAAATCATTGATGTCCATCTCATTTCAAAAACCAAAGGATCCTGTGGCCAAGTTAGATTTTCCCTCTGATATCCCATATCCATTGATAAGTTTTTCATGACCTCTTTTTGAATACATTGCTAAATGAAGCTACTACTTCCTCTTTCTACCTACCTTTCCTAGACCTTTCATATTATGTCATATCAATTCAACCAAACAAACAATCAAACACCTGCACTTAATAACTAGTATAAAACCAATACTCTAAGCACACAAGACAAACCTTTGCAAACAAACATTTGAGAGATCCCTCTCTGAGAACAGGAGGACTAGATCTTGTAACTCTAAATATTGGTTCTGATGTTTCCTTGTCTTTTGATTTTCCAAACAATCAAAACATGGGACACCAACATAATGGCGATCATGGTGGGACCACTAAGTTCATAGTTGCCTAGAAAGCTATTATAGACTCATTGGTTTTTCAAACAACCATAGAAACTTAGAAAAACCCAAAAATATTTCAGTTTGGCTTCATAATAAACATGGTGGTGGAACCATAAAACATTTTACCTTCACAAAAGCTAAAAATTTTCCACCTGGTTACTCCAATGGCCTCCAAAAGGCCTATTACCCTTCCATTCCTTGTAGAATCCCTTGGGAATGCATTGAGCAAACCCAATCATGCTGTTGGTGGACAAAAAATTTCAAAATCTTCCACCTGGCGACTCCACAATCCCAAAAGACCTAATAGCTCCACTGGTAAAGGAATCTGAACTGGTTAGAAGGATACATTGACCTCTTATTATAAACATGGATCCAAGTATGGACAAAGAAGCTAAACTGAACACTTTATTGGACCTAATTGGGAAAATCGTGTACATACTTGATAAAAGATTGGGAAAGCATGAGGATGATATAGATGTTGATTATCTAGATCAACCTATGTTTTTCCCAGATAAAACAAAAACTCAACCATTACAAGACCTAGACAATGAGAAATATATATATGATGATCAAGACTTTATAGAAGAAGGTGAGCAAGACTATAGAGAAAACAATAAAGAAAAATTGCTGGTCATGATGGAAAAAATGGTGTATATGCTTGGGAAAATAATTGAATGGAATGAGGCTAATTTGAATATTGATGATCTAGAGTAGCCCATGCTCCTTTCAAATCAAGAAAAAAGCCAAAAATTATAATATATCTGCGATGAACGAGATTACGAAGAAAGAAATGAAAAATTTTGTCAGGAAATTCCTGATTATATACCTATATCTTGTGCCATGCTATTAAGAGAACTTCATGACCAAATTGCAAAAAATAATAGTGAGCAGTGCCTTGAGGAAAACATAAGCCATTTTGAACCCACAAAATTTGAAATAGGAGAAGAGACAACACAACCAGAGTCTCTTCCTTTATGTCATGACTCATTTCAAATGATTAAGGAAGAATGGCATCCTGATAATCTATTAGAAACAACTCCCGAATCCCATATTTTAAATAACTGTCACAAAAATCATGAGGAGTTGTTCAAAAATGAGATAGACCAGGAAAAACAAGAGAAACCTCAAATTTCCCCTACAAACTCAAATGGAGATCCACTAGAAGAGGCTCATGAAGACCACTGTACTTTTTTCCTAAGCAAAAAGACAATTCTTTCTCTCTTAACAGAGGAAGAGATTGATCTAATATTAAATAGATAGCCAACCTCCAAACCTCCATTTGAACAAAACACTTCTGCTCATCTACTACTGAACCTTGTTGTCTTGAATCAGAAAACAGAGTTATAGAAAAGCTCAAAGAGGAAAAAAATGATAACCCAATATGTTTGATTGGTGAAATTGTGTATACTAATGATTTTTCAACTTCTGATCAATCTGATGATGATGATGAGCTCCAAATAGAAACTAATCATGCAGGGCAACCAGTAGTGGATTGGTGTCATGAAATTCATTATCATCAGCTTGAAAGAAGCAATCAACAAATCCAATCCATCAGAAATAGCTTTCACATAATTGGGAATCAACAATCTATTAGTTGTAAGGTTGAGATTAAAAAGGAAGAGGAATTTCTCAAGCAGGATGAAGATAAGGGGCCTTCTCCTGAGAGGATTGAGGTAATAAAAGATACCCTTGGTCAAGAACATGATGATATATTCACAAAGTACAGTCCACTGAACTAGAGCATACCAGGACTACAAGAGGACAACACTGCAATATATGATGAGTCCTCCAGTTCAGATAATAATGAAGATGAATAAAAGGTTCTTTCCCAAAATAATCTTTACCTTGATCCAGTGAAGAAAGAAGAAATGATCTTGGTAGAACCATGTCTTCCAAATACTCTTAACCAGGCATTATTTCAAGATCCTATGCTCAATTCTTGAAAATATTTAAAGAAAGGATAAAGGTTATTAGGAGCAGTATATTACCAAAAGCAAGAGGATTATTTAGCACTGCTGCTAAAAAACAAAAAGAATGGGAGTGGCCATGTTTGTCCAGCCTACCCAAAGGGATGAAGAAGGATCAATCATGGAATCATTTACTGGATTGATTGTATTGGAAAAGAGAGTTCATTAGCTAAACATGTAGATATTCCAAGTTAGATTAGGTTAGATAGGAATGTCAATAAAGCTCAGCCTTTGAAAATTTAGTTAGTTGTTGATTTTTGTCTTGAAGAAAAAAGAAAAATACAAAAAAAAATAGAAAAGAAAAGAGGGAAGATTTTAAAACAAGAAAGGTACAACCCCATACCAAAAAAGAGAAACAAAAATCTAAAAGTGTGCAAGCTCAAATGCCACTCCTAAAAACACACTTCTAGTTAGTCATACAGTTTAATCATGACTAATTAGTTTTCAATTTACTGTTTATAGGATAGTGAATTCGATTTTAAAAACTTTTTAATATTGTCTTATTAGTAGATAGATTAGGATAGAAATCAAAGGTTCAAACATGCTCAAAATATGAACCTAAGTTTCCAATAGAAAATGACTCAAATATGTTTTATTTTCTGAGTAAAAAATAGAGGAATAACTGGTTCTTATCAGCTCAAATTCTAAACTAGTTGATCAAAGAAAGAACAGCTCAAACAAAAGTCAAAACAGAGCTATACAAAAGATGAAGGAAGTGCTTCCAAATCTCAGCTCTTAAGCCTTCCATTTTGATTTAATTTTCTGCAAAATAAGATCTATGTGCGGCTTGTTTTTTATGCCATAGATCAGCAACAAGTTAGACTGTTCAATCGTGACTTGTATGCTTTTAAATTTTTGTTGTTGTAGAATTTAGCAAATAAAATCTGTTGGACAGTTTAATCCCAACATATAGTAGATTAGGTAGAGAATCATATGGACTCAACTGTTTAATCTGAGTCCATGGAGAAATGAGGAGTAGAAATAGATTAGATTTCCTTCTTTCAAAAGAATAAAATGTTGTAAGAGATTTTTCCAATCCAAGTGCACTCTAAAGAAGAAAAAATGTTAGATCTATAGGATTGGGTAGGTATAAAGCTTGTTGATGAAAGATCCATTGTTTTTATGGCTGCTAATATGTTTTCTGAGCAAAAGAAGATCATTCAAGAAAAGAAAGGCATCCCATTGGATGAGGCACAGATCAGCCTCCCAGAGAATGCAAGTCTGAAGTTCTTGATGCCTTCAAGAAGACACCATCCCCAAGTGGAGCCACTGTTAGCCACCTATAAATTTTTTTATACCAAAAGGTGGCTAAATCAATTTGGAGCCTTCAAGAGACAAGTTTTATTGCTAAAAAATGTTATCTCTTGAAGACTCTTGAAGGCCTCATGCCTATGTCCAAATCTTCACTGTTGTTCCCATTTTATACTGAGAAATTCTGCTGATTTCATTGAGGAAATACTGCTCTAAAGGCCATTTTTCCCTCCTTCCACTTCCAAAATTAACCTTCATTTTTCCCCCTTGTTTCCCACAAATTTCCTCTATTTTTCCATTATTCCCTTTTCCCCTTTCATCAAAACCCCTTTGATAAGGTTTAAGACCCTTTATTCACCTTATGAAAACCCTCACAACCATTGAAAAACTTGAAAGATTTCATAAAAACACATTTTTTGTATTACAAACTTAAGCCCCCTTGGGCTAAGTTCTAAGCCACTTACCCTCCACTTGCCCGCACCCTAGAACCAGTTGCTAGATCCACAAATTCCTTATCGTATTGCAAAATCTGAGTGCATAAGCCTGTTTGATGTGTTTAAAAGTTCTGATGCGATTAAGCCCATGTGCACAGCCCCCGATCATATTGCTTTTCGTATAGACCAAGGCCCCACGGTCGGGCGCCAAGCCTTATATATATTTTCTACCCTTAAGCCATAAAACCTTTTTTTTTCATTAAAATTTTGGTTTCATACATTATAACATGGCCCCGCCCATTCATTGGCCGAACCCATTTCCACTGCTGATCAAAGGGCCAATCCGACGGTCAACGTGTTTTCCTATCTTTCCCCCATCGCATTGGAAACTTCTGCAAAATCTCTTCCGATTGCACTCCTTTAAAAAACTTCCGATTGCGATGGTCCAATCGCACCATTGCATCAGCTTTTCTCCAATCGTCGATTCCCAATTCACTCCTCACCACTGATTTGATCCTCAGATCAACGACCCACGCTACATCGCATCACAAGTTTTTTTCCAAGCACATTAACATAATTCCTCCGCCGATTGCGATCCTCCGATTGGATCTAGACCATCCACATGTCCAGATCATACGGTCCCAGATCATTCCGGCATTACTTCATCACCCTCCACCCTCGCCAAAGGTTTAAAATTAGTTTTTCACATTCTCTTATTAAATCCGAATAATGTGAATCCTTCGCATTATTAGTGTGCCGCTTATCCTGACCATTGATCTTCTTGATCACTCATCAATCAATGTCTCTGACTTTATTGTCCCTCTTCTCTCCTTTTAACCTCTTCTACGCAATTCTCCACCATTGGATGATGCCATCCAACGGCCACGCTCTCTCCCGACACCCTTTGAAGCAGTAAAACCTAAATAACGCAGGATTTCTTAACAATTTTCGTATTTTGAAGGTGTTTAATGGTTTACCCATTATAATTAAAGAAAGGCTGAAGGCCAGGAAAGACATTTCCCATGCCTTTGATTCATCAAAGGAAACCATTCGCGGGGTTCGAATTCCACGTTTCATCAATGCTTCAAGAGGCATTGCTGCCATACGAGCCCTCTGCGGCCTGCACATCAACAAGACAAAATGTTATTAAATCACAATTAAAAGAGTATTAATGTTGAAGATAGAACACAGTAAAACAGAAGATTGAAGACAGATTTGTAGGGATCACGGCTAAGATTGATTATCAAAAGCCTAATCCCCCAAATTAAAACACGGTTAAAGGAAAATCATAAGTGTTTATCAGACAGAAAGGCCTTCACCGCCACTTCTGAGGCAAATTGATTCCTCTCAGCTACCACAAAGCCACCTGTACTTCAAAGCATGCAAACAGAGGCTGAAGTTATTAATCAAAAGAAACATTTACCTCAGCGTAGCCAGCGAAGTTAATTCTGCACATAAACTTAATGACAAAATATCAGCAGAGTTACTCCAATATAACACAGAGCCTCAAAAGTCAACAAAATCTCCCATCGAGCTTAATATTAAATGCAAATCAATTAATACAGTGAGAATATCTGTACGCTTCTCCATTGAGCCCCTCAAAGGCCGAGAAGTCATTAGTCTGTATTAATTTCCCTGAGAGATATTTTATCAGATCTAACCTCCTCATCCTTCTATAAATACTTCTGTAGAAGATGAGAAATTGTTGGTTGATCACTAGTTGTAATATTGAAACTCTCTAAAATAATACATAGTTTGTTGAATTTGAAGAAGAAAATGAAGTCTTGGAAGCCTTGATGATGTTGTTGCATGCTTGTTCCTTAGAAGGATCTATCATTGGATCCATGAGCTTGGCTGTTGGTGAAGTATTCTGAATTGTTTAATGTTTTCTCATGTTTTCATTATGTTCCATAATTTCTTACTACAGTAGGTTGAAATTTTTAGGCTAAGAAATGACTCCTGGAAGCACCTTAGACCTGTTCATACTTCACTATTTCATGTTTTCTTCCACTGAGGTATTTTAGAGTCTTTAATCTCTCTCTTTAGTCCTCATGCTTGTTTATTTCTATGATAGTTCGAATAAGATGGTTTCAACATGATTAATGGTTCTCCCTGCTTGTCTGCTGCCACTTAAAGGCTGTTATTAAAGTCTCCCTTTGAAGTATTTTTGTTTATAGTGAGCGAAGGATGTCTGTTCTGATCTTGCCCTTTGTCCTTGCTTAAAAAATTGTCTTAAAGGTCTTTGTAGTTGTAATCATAGATGTGTTAGGTGTTCCTTCTTCTATGACTACAATTATCAGTGAATCTTTTATGTTTTCTAAGTCATTTGAAATAAAATCTTTGAGGAAATAGGGTGTTCCTCGAATCTTAGATTTCATTTTAAAATTTGTTTTGAAGTCATTACTTTCTTAAAGTGTGGTTTGTAGAATTTATGGCCAACTTGTCTATCAAATACCTCTTTATTGTTCAAGTTATGCTTTCAAATTCCCTTTGTTGAGAATTTAAATTCTCTTTCCAAATAATTCATGTCCATCTCATTTCAAAAACCAAAGGATCTTGTGGCCAGGTTAGATTTTCCCTCTAATATCCCATGTCCATTGATAAGTTTGTCATGACCTCTTTTTGACACCATTGCCCAATGATGCTACTACTTCCTCTTTCTACCTACCTTTCCTAGACCTTTCATATTCTGTTGTATCAATTCAACCAAACAAACAATCAAACACCTGCACTTAATAACTAGTCTAAAACCAATACTCTAAGCACACAAGACAAACCTTTGCAAACAAACATTTGAGAGATCCCCCTCTGAGAACAGGAGGACTAGATCCTGTAACTCTAAAGATTGGTTCTGATGTTTGCCTTGTCTTTTGATTTGCTAAAATATCAAAACACGGGACACCAACAAGACCCATAACCTTAACCTTGACCTTACCCTTAAACTTAACTTTAACGTTAACCTTGATTTTACCCTTAACTTAAACTTAACCTTCACTATAACCTAACCCTAACCTTGACCAAGCCCTTAAACTTAAAATTAACCTTACCCTTAACCTTAACCTTAACCTTAACTTTACCCTTAACCTTAACCTTAATAAACCTGTAGCCTTAACCTTAACTTTAACCTTAAATTAACCTAAGCTTAACCTTAACCTAACAATAATCTTAACCTTACCTTAACCTAACTTAACCTTAACCTTTATCAAACCCTTAACCTAAACTTAACCTTAACCTTGACCTTGAACTTAACCTTAACCTTAACCTTAACCTTCCCATAACCATAACCTTAACCTTTACTTTACCCTTAACCTAACCTTAACTTTACCCTAAACGTAACCTTAACCTTGACTTTACCCTTAACCTTGACCTTACCCTAACCTTAACCTTGATGTTACCCTTAACTTAACCTTAAACTTCACTATAACCTAACCCTAACCTTGACCAAACCCTTAACCTTAACCAAACCTTACCCTAACTAAAACCTTAACCTTCACATTAAACTTAACCTTAACCCTAACCTTAACCTTAACTTAACTTTAACGTTAACCTTAACCTTAACCATGACCTTAACTATAACCTAACCCTAACCTTAACCTTGAATTTAACCTTAACGTAACCTTCACCTTGAATTTACCCTTAACCTTAGCCTTGCCCTTAACCTTACCCTTAATCTAATCTTAACTTGACCCTAACCTTACCCTTAACTTTAACCTTAACCTTTTGATAACCTTAACCTTAACTTTACCATTAACCTTAACCTTAACCTCAACCTTCACTTTACCCTTTACTTAACCTTAACCTTCACTATAACCTAACCCTAACCTTGACCAAACCCTTAACCTATCCTTAACCTTAACAGTAACCTTCCCATAAACATAACCTTAACATTAACCTTAACCTTAACCTAACCTTAACCTTAACCTTAACCTTTAGCTAACCTCAACCTTAACCTTAACCATCACCTCAACCTTAACGTTAACCTTAACCTAACCTTAAGCTTGACCTTGAGGGTAAGGTTTGGTAAAGGTTTAGGTTAGGTTATAGGTTAGGGTTAAGGTTAAGGGTAAGGTTAGGTTAAGGGTAAAGTTAAGGTTATGGTTAGGGTAAGGTTAGGGTAAGGTTAAGGTTATGGTTAAGGTAACGTTAGGGTTAAGGTTGATGTTAAGGTCAAGGTCAAGGTTAAGGTTATAGTTAAAGTTAAGGTTAAAATTATTGTTAAGTTCAACGTTAAGAGTAAGATTAGGTTAAGGTTAAGATAAGGTCAGGGGTAAAGTCAAGGTTAAGGTTAGGGGTTTGGTTACCCTTAACCTTAAGTCAAGGTTAAAGTTAGGATAAGGATAAGGTTAAGTTTACAACTTTAATCAGGTTAAGGTTAAGGTTAAGTTAAGGGTTTGGTCAAGGTTAGGGTTAGGTTAAGGTTATAGTTAAGTTTAACCTTAACCTAACATTAACCTTAACATTAACCTTCACCTTCACCTTCACCTTCACTTTAACCTGACCAAACCTTAAACTTAACCTTAACCTTAACCTTAACCAAACCCTAAACATTAACCTTAACTAATCCTTAATGATTAACCTTAACCTTAACTAATCCTTAACGATTAACCTTAACCTTAACCTTAGCCTTAACGTAACCTTAACCTTGACCTTAACCTTAACCTTACCCTTAACTTTAAATTTACCCTTAACCTAACCTTAACCTTAAATTTAACCTAACCTTAACCTTAACGTTAACCTTAACCTTAGCCTTTGCCTTAACCTCAACCTTAACCTTAACTTTACCTTAACCTTAACCTTCACCTTAACCTAACCTTAACCTTGACCTTAACTATAACCTAACCCTAACCTTGACCATACCCTTAAGATTAGGTTAAGGTTAAGTTTAGGTAAAGGTTAAGTTCAAGGTTAAGGTTAAGTAAAGTTTAAGTTTAAGGTTAATGTTAAGGGTTTGGTCAAGGTTAGGGTTAGGTTAGGTTAAGGTTAGGTTAGGTTAAGGTAAGGTTAAGGTTACATTTAAGGTTAAGGTTAATGTCAAGGTTAAGGTTAAGTAAAGTTTAAGGTTAAGGTTAATGTTAAGGGTTTAGTCAAGGTTACAGTTAGGTTATAGTTAAGGTCAAGGTTAAGGTTAAGGGAAAGGTTATAGTTAGGTTAAGGTTAAGTTTAAGGTTAAAGTTAGGTTAAGGTAAGGTTAAGGTTATGGGTTTAGTTAGGTTAAGGTTAAGATTAAGGTTATGGTTATGGTTAAGGGGGTAAGGTTAAGGTTAAGGTTATGGTTATGGGAAGGTTAAGGTTAATGTTATGGTTAGGTGAAGGCTAAGTTTAAGGTTAAGGGTAAGGTCAAGGTTAAGGGTAAAGTTAAAGGTTAACCTAACCTTAATGTTAAGGTTAAGGTTAATTTAATGGTAAAGTTAAGGTTAAGGTTAAGGTTTGGTCAAGGTCAGGGTTAGCTTATAGTTAAGGTTAAGATAAAAATAAGGTTAAGGTTAAGGGTAAGGTTAAGGGTAAGGGTACGGGTAAGGTCAAGGTCAAGGTCAAGGTCAAGGTCAAGGTTAAGGTTAAGGTTAGGTTAAGGGTAAAGTTAAGTTTAAGGTGAAGGTTAAGGGTAAGTTTGAGGGTAAGGTTAAGGTTAAGGTTAAGGTTTAGCCAGGTTAAGGTTAAGGTTAAGGGTTTGGTCAAGGTTAGGGTTAGGTTATAGTGAAGGTTAAGGTTAAATTAAGGGTGAAGTCAAGGTTAAGGTTAGGGTAAGGTATATGTTAAGAGTAAATTCAAGGTTAAGGGTAAACTAAAGGTTAAGGTTACGTTAAGGGTAAAGTCAAGGTTAAGGTTACATTAAGGTTAAGGGTAAATTCAAGGTTAGGGTAAAGTTAAAGTTAAGGTTATGTTAAGGTTATGGTTAGATTAAGCTTAAGATTAGGTTAAGGTTAAGGTTAAAGTTAAGGTTAAGATTAAGGTTAATGTTAAGGGTTTTGTCAAGGGTAGGGTTAGGTTAAGGTTAATGTTAAAGGTTTTTTAAGGTTAGGGTTAGGTTATAGTTAAGGTCAAGGTTAAGGTTAAGAGTAAGGTTATATTTAGGTTAAGGTTAAGGTTAAGATAAAGTTAAGGTTAGGGTTAAGGTTAAGGTGAACGGTAAGCGTAAGGTTAAGGTTACAGGTATAGTCAAGTTAAGGTTAAGGTTAAGGGTTTGGTCAAGGTTAGGGTTAGGTTAAGGTTAATGGTAAATTGAAGGTTAAGGTTAGGTTCAAGTTAGGTTAACCTTAACCTTATCTTAACCTTAACCTAACCTTAACCTTGACTTTACCCTTACCATAACCTTAACCTTAAGCTTACATTAACCTTAACCTTAACCTTACCTTGACCTTAACTATAACCTAACCCTAACCTTGATCAAACACTAAACCTTAAGTTGAACCTTTACCCTAACCTTATCTTAACCTTAACCTAACCTTAACCTTGACTTTATACCCTTAACGTAACCTTAACCTTAACCTTAACTTTAACCTTATCCTTAACCTTAACCTAACCCTTAACCTTAACCTTAACCTTAACTTGACCTTACCCTTAACCTAATATTTATTTTAACCTTGACATTAACCTTAACCTTAACCCTTATCCTTAACCTTTACCTAACCTTAACCTTAACCTAACCTTGACCTTAACTATAAGCTAAATCTAAACTTAACCTTAACCTAACTGTAACCTTGACCTTAACTATAAAATAACCTTTACCTTGACCAAACCCTTAATGTAATCTTAACCCTGACTTTACCCTTAACGTAACCTTAACCTTGACCTTACCCTTAGCCTTAACATTAACTTTAACCTTAACTTTACCCTTAACCTTAACCTTAACCTTAAGGTTAGATAAAGGTTAAGGTTAAGGTTAAGGGTTTGGCCAAGGTTAAGTTCAGGTTATAGTTAAGGTTAAGGTCAAGGTCAAAGTTAACCTTAACCTAATCTTCCCCTAACCTTAACCCTAACCTTAGGTAAATTTAAGGTTAAGGTTAAGGTTAACCTTACCCTTACCTTAAACTTACCCTTAACCTTAACCCTAACCTTAACGTTAACCTTAACCTTGACTTTACCCTTAGCGTAACCTTAACATTAACCAAACCCTTAAACTTAACCTTAACCTTAGCCTTACCCTTAACCTTGACCTTAACCTTGACCTTAACCATAACCTTATCTTAACCTTAACTTTACCCTTAACCTCCCCAAACCCTTAAGGTTAGGTTAAGGTCAAGATTAAGGTTGGGTTTAACATTAAGGTTAGGTTGAGTTTAGCTTAAGGTTTTGTCAAGGTTAGGGTTAGGTTAAGGTTAAGGTTAAGGTTAGGTTAAGGTTATGGTTAGGGTTAGGTTATAGTTAATGTTAAGGGTAAAGTCAAGGTTAAGGTTATGTTAAGGGTAATTTCAAGGTTAAGGTTACGTTAAGAATAAGGATAAGGTTAAGGGTAAGGGTAAGGTTAAGGTTATGGTTAAGGTTAGGTTAAGGGTAAAGTTAAGGTTAAGTTTAGTTTAAGTTTAAGGTTAAGTTAAGGTTAGGTTAAGGTTAAGGTTAATGTTAGGGTAAGGTTAAGATTAAGGTTAAGGTTAGGGGTCTGATCAAGGTTAGGGTTAGGTTAGAGATACGACCAGTGTTAAGGTTAGGTTATGATTAAGCTTGAGGTTAGGTTAAGGTTAAGGTTAGGTAAAGGTTAAGGTTAAGGTTAATGTTAAGAGTTTGGTCAAGGTTAGGGTTAGGTTAAGGGAAAACTTAATGTTAAGGTTTGGTTAATGTTAAGGTCAAGGTTAAGGGTAAAGTTAAGGTCAAGGTTAGGGTTAGGTTATAGTTAAGGTTAAGGGTCTGGTCAAGGTTAGGGTTAGGTTAAGGTTAGGTTAGGAAAAGATCAAGGTTAAGGTTATCGGTTTAATCAGGTTAAGGTTAAGGTTACGGTTAAGGTTAAATTCAAGGTTAAGGGTTTGGTTAAGGTTAAGGTTAAGGTTAGGTTCAGTTAAGGTTAAGGTTAAGTGAAGAGTAAAGTTAAGGTTAAGGTTAGGGGAATGTCAAGGTTAGGTTAAGGTTAAGGTTAATGTTAAGGGTAAGGGTAAGGGCAAGGTTAAGGTTAAGGTTAAGGTTATGGTTATGGGAAGGTTAAGGTTAATGTTATGGTTAAGGTTAAGGTTAAGGTTAAGGTTATGGTTATGGGAAAGTTAAGGTTAATGTTATGGTTAAGGTTAAGGTTAGGTTAATAGTAAAGTTAAGGTTAATGTTAGGTTAAAGTAAAAGTTAGGTAAGGGTAAGGTTAATGTTAGGGTTAAGGCTAAGGTTAAGGGGGTAAGGTTAAGGTTAAGGTTAAGGTTAAATTTAAGGTTAGGGTTACATTATAGTTAAGGTTAAGGTTAGGTTAACGGTAAAGTTAAATTTAAGGTTAGGTTAAAGTTAAAGTAAGGTTAAGGGGGTAAGGTTAAGGTTAGGTTAAGGTTAATGGTAAAGTTAAGGTTAAGGTGAAGTTTAGGTCATAGTTAAGGTTAAGGTTATAATTAAGGTAAAGGTTAAGGTTACGTTATAGTTAAAGTTAAGGTTAAGGTAAAGCTTAAGGTTAAGTTTAAGGTTATGGGTCTTAACCTTAACCTTCACTATAACATTAACCCTAACCATAACCTTAGCTACAACCTAACTCTAACCTTTACCAAACCCTTAACCTTACCTTTAACCTGACTAAACCCATAACCTTTACCTTAAAGTTACCCTTAACCTTCACCTTAACCATAACTTTACCCTTAACCTAACCTTAACCTTACCCCCTTAACCTTAACCTGACTAAACATGTAACCTTAACCTGACCCTTACCTAAACTTAACCTTAACCTTACGTAACCTTAAGGTAAGGTTAAGGTTAGGTTAAGGTTAAGGTTATGGTTAAGTTAAGGGTAAAGTCAAAGTCAAGGTTAAGGTTATGGTTAAGGTTACGGTTTTAGTCAGGATAAGGTTAAGTTTAAGGGTTTGGTAAAGGTTAGGTTAAGGTTAAGGTTAAGGTTAGGGTTAGGTTGAGGTTAAGGTTAAGGTTAGGTTAAGGGTAAAGTTAACGTTACCCTAGCGTTAACCATAACCTTAACCTTACCCCCTTAACCATAACCTTAACCTTAACATTAACATGACTAAATCTGTAACCTTAACCTTACCTTAATCTAACTTTAACCTTAACCTTAACCTTAACCTAACTATAACTTTACCCTTAACCTTAACGTTAACCTTGACCTTAACTATAACCTAAACCTAACCTTGACCAAACCCTTAATATTAACCTTAACCTTAACCTTTACTTATTCTTAACATTAACCTTAACCGTAACCTTAACCTTACCTTAACCTAACCTAACCTTAACCTTAACCTTAACCTTACCCTTTACCTTAAACTTAGCCTTGACCTTAACTATAACGTAACCCTGGCCTTGACCAAATACTTAACCTTAACCTTACCCTAATCTTAACCTTAACCTAACCTTAACCTTCCCATAACCATAAACTTAAATTTAACCTTAACCTTAACTTGACCAAACTCATAACCTTAACCTTAAGGTTAAGGTTAAAGTTAAGGTTAGGGTTAAGGTTAGGGGAAGGTTAACGTTAGGGTTAAGGTTAGGGGAAGGTTAAGGTTAAATTCAAAGTTAAGGGTAAATTTAAGGTTAAGGTTAGGTTAAGGCTAAGGTTAAGGGTAAGCTTAGGGTTAAGGTTAGGGTAAAGGTATAGTTAAAGTTAAGATAAGGTTAAGGTTAAGGTTAAGGTTAAGATTAAGGTTATGGTTAAGGTTAAGGCAAAGATTAGGTTAAGTTAAGGTTAAGGTTAAGGTTTTGTCAAGGATAGATTTAGGTTGTAGTTAAATTTAAGGTTAGGGTTGGGTTATAGTTAAATATAATTTGAAGGTCAAGGTCAAGGGTAAGGTTAAGGTTAAGTTAAGGCTAAGATTAGGTTAAGGGTAAAGTTAAGGTTATGGTTAGGGTAATATTAGGGTTAAGGTTAGGGGAAGTTCAAGGTTAAGGTTAGGTTAAGGGTAAAGTCAAGGTCAAGGTTATGGTTATGGTTATGGGAAGGTGAAGGTTAAGGTTAGGTTATAGTTAAGGTTAAGGGTTTGGTCAAGGTTAGGGTTAGGTTAAGGTTAAGGTTAAGGTTAGGTTAAGGGTAAAATCAAGGTTAAGGTTATCGTTATGGGAAGGTTACGGTAAGGTTAAGGTTAAGGTCAAGGTCAAGGTCAAGGTTAAGGGTAAGATAAGGTTAAGGTTAAGGTTAGGTTAAGGTCAAGGTTAAGGTTAGGTTAAGGTCAAGGTTAAGGTTAGGTTAAGTTCAAGGTTAGGTTAAGGTTAAGGATGAAGGTTAAGGGTAATGTTAAAATTAAGTTCAAGGTTAAGGTTATGGTTAAGGTTAAGGTTACGGTTAGGTCAAGGTTAAATTAGGTTAAGGTAAGGTTAAGGTAAGGTAAGGTTAAGGATAGGTTAGGCTATAGTTAAAGTTAAGGTTAAGGTTAGGTTAAGGGTAAAGTTAAGTTTAAGGTGAAGGTTAAGGTTAAGGTTAAGGTCAAGGTTACGGTTATGTTAAGGTAATGTTAAGATAATGTTAAGGATTACAGGTTTAGTCAGGTTAAGGTTAAGGTTAAGGTTACATGTTTAGTGAGGCTAAGGTTTAAGGTTAAGGGGGGAAGGTTAAGGTTAAGGTCAATGTCAAGGTTAAGGGTTTGGTCAAGGTTAGGGTTAGGTTATAGTTAAGGTCAAGGTTAAGGTTAGGGTTAAGGTTAAGGTTAAGGTTATGGTTATGGTTATGGTTATGGTTATGGTTAAGGTTAAGTTTAAAGTTACGTAAAGGTTAAGCTAAGGTTAATGTTAGGTAAAGGTTAAGGTAAGGTTAAGGTTAGGTTAAGGTTAACCTTGACCTTGACCTTAACGTTAACCTAACCTTAAACTTAACCTAACCTTAACGTTAACCTTAACATTCCCATAACCATAAACTTAACCTTAACCTTAACCTAAACCTAATCTTAACCTTAACCTTAACCTTTACATAACCTTAACCTTAACCATAACCTTAACCTAAACCTAACCTTAACCTTATCTCACCCTTAACCTTAACTTATCCTTATCATTAACATTAACCTTAACCTTGACCTAACAGTAACATTAACCTTACCTTAACCTAACTTAAAATTAACCTTAAAGTTAGGTTAAGGGTAAAGGTAAGGTTAGGTTAATGGTAAAGATAAGTTTAAGGTTAGGGTAATATTATGTTTAAAGTTAATGTTAAGGATTTGGTCAAGGTTAGGTTTAGGTTATATTTAAGGTCAAAGTTAAGGTTAGGTTAAGGTTAAGGTTAAGGGTTTGGTCAAGCTTAAGCTTAAGGTTAGGTAAAGGTTAAGGTAAGATTAAAGTTAGGTTAAGGTTAAACTTGACCTTGACCTTAACCTTAACCTTAACCTAACCTTAACGTTAACCTTATCCTTAACCTAACCTTAACCTTAACCTTAACCTTAACCTTAACCTTAACCTTTACCTAACCTTATCCTTAACCTTAAACTTAACCTCAACCTTAACCTAACGTTAACATTGACCTTAACTATAACCTAACCCTAAGCTTTACCATACCCTTTCCCTTAACTATAACCTAACCCTAACCTTAACCAAACCCTTCAACTTAACCTTATCTCACCCTTAACCATAAATTATCCTTAAAGTTAACGTTAACCTTAACCCTGACCTAACCGTACCTTAACCTAACTTAACATTAACCTTAACGTTAGGTTAAGGGTAAAGTCAAGGTTAAGACTAAGGTTAAGGTTAAGGGTTAATTTAAGTTTAGGTTAAGTGTAAAGATAAGGTTAAGGTTAGGGTAAAGTTAAGTTTAAGGGTAAATTTAAGGTTAAAGTGAAGGCTAAGGGTAAGGTTAAGCTTAAGGTTAGGTTATAGTTAAGGTCAAGGTTAAGGTTAGGTTAAGTTTAAGGTTTGGTCAAGGTTAGGGTTAGGTTATTGTTAAAGTTAAGGTTAAGGTTAAGGTTAAGACCCATAACCTTATCCTTGACCTTACCCTTAACCTTAAATTTAACCCTAACCTTGAATTTACCCTTAACTTAAACTTAACCTTCATTATAACCTAACCCTAACCTTGACCAAGCCCTTAACCTTAAAATTAACCTTACCCTTAACCTTAACCTTAACTTTAACCTTCCCTTAACCTTAACCTTAAGCTTAACCTTACTAAACCAGTAGCCTAAACCTTAACCTTAACTTTAACCTTAACTTAACCTAAGATTTACCTTAGCATAACCATAACCTTAACCTTACCTTAACCTAACTTAACCTTAACCTTGATCAAACCCTTAACGTAAACTTAACCTTAACCTTGACCTTGCACATAACCTTAACCTTAACCTTAACCTTACCATAACCATAACCTCAACCTAACCTTAAATTTACCCTTAACGTAATATTAACCTTGACTTTCCCTTAACCTTGACCTTACCCTAACCTTAACCTTGATGTTACCCTTAACTTAACCTTAACCTTCACTATAGCCTAACCCTAACCTTGACCAAACCCTTAACCTTAACCAAACTTTAACCTAACTAAAACCTTAACCTTAACCTTAACCTTAACCCTAACTTAACCTTAACCTTAACCTTAACCTTAACCATGACCTTAACTATAACCTAACCCTAACCTTAACCTTGACTTTACCCTTAATGTAACCTTAACCTTGACTTTACCCTTAACCTTAACATTACCCTTAACCTTACCCTTAATCTAATCTTAACCTGACCCTAACCTTAACCTTAACCTTTTGATAACCTTAACTTTAACTTTACCCTTAACCTTAACCTTAACCTTAACCTTGACTTTACCCTTAACTTAACCATAACCTTCACTATAACCTAACCCTAACCTTGACCAAACCCTTAACTTAACCTTAACCTTAACATTAACCTTCCCATAACCATAACCTTAACATTAACCTTAACCTTAACCTAACCTTAACCTTTACCTAACCTCAACCTTAACCTTAACCATAACCTTAACCTTAACCTTGACCTTGAGGGTAAGGTTTGTTCAAGGTTTAGGTTAGGTTATATGTTAGGGTTGAGGTTAAGGGTAAGGTTAGGTTAAGGGTAAAGTTAAGGTTATGGTTAGGGTAAGGTTAAGGTTATGGTTAGGGTAAGGTTAGGGTTAAGGTTAGTGTTAAGGTCAAGGTCAAGGTTAAGGTTAAGGTTACGGTTAAGGTTAAGGTTAAAATTATGGTTAAGGTTAAGGACAATGTTCAGGGTAAGTTTAGGTTAAGGTTAAGATAAGGTTAAGGGTAAAGTCAAGGTTAAGGTTAAGGTTAGGGGTTTGGTTACCCTTAACCTTAAGTCAAGGTTAAAGTTAGGATAAGGTTAAGGTTAAGGTTACGGCTTTAATCAGGTTAAGGTTAAGGTTACAGGTTTAGTCAAGTTAAGGTTAAGGGTAAGGTTAAGGTTAAGTGTTTGGTCAAGGTTAGGATTAGGCTAAAGTTATAGTTAGGCTTAACCTTAACCTTAGCCTTAACATTTAAAAACGCTTAACCATAACCTTAACCTTAACCTAACCTTAACCTTAACATTAACCTTCACCTTCACCTTAACGTTAACCTTAACCTGATCAAACCTTAAACTTAACCTTAACCTTATCCAAACCTTGAACATTAACATTAACTAATCGTTGACCTTCACCTTAACCTTAACATTAACCTTAACCTAACATTAACCTTCACCTTAACCATAACCTTAACCTTAAAATTAACTTTACCCTTAACCTAACCTTAACCTTAACTTTAACCTAACCTTAACCTTAACCTTAACCTTAGCCTTAACCTTAAACTTAACTTTACCTTAACCTTAACATAACCTTAACCTTGACCTTAACGATAACCTAACCCTAACCTTGACCAAACCCTTAAACTTAGGTTACGGTTAAGGTTAGGTAAAGGTTAAGGTTAAGGTCAATGTTAAGGGTTTAGTCAAGGTTAGGGTTAGGTTAAGGGTAAAGTCAAGGTTAAGGTTAAGGTTAGGGGTAAAGTTAAAGTCAAGGTTAGGGTTAGGTTATAATTAAGATAAGGGTTTGGTCAAGGTTAGGGTTAGGTTAAGGTTAAGGTTAAGGTTAGGTTTGGATATGGTCAAGGTTAAGGTTAGGTTAAGGTTAAGGTTACGGTTAAGGTTAAAGTCAAGGTTAAGTGTTTGGTTAAGGTTAATTTAAGGGTAAAGTTAAGGTTAAGGTGAGGGGAAGGATAAGGTTATGTTAAGTTTAAGGTTAATGTTAAGGTTAGGTTAAGGTGAGGGTTAGGTTATAGTTAAGGTTAAGGTTAGGTTAAGGTTAAGGTTAAGGTTAGTCTAAGGTCAAAGTCAAGGTTAAGGTTAAGCTTAAGGTCAAGGTTAAGGGTAAAGTTAAGGTCAAAGTTATGGTTAGGTTATAGTTAAGGTTAAGATTAGGTTAAGGGTAAAGTCAAGGTTAAGGTTAAGGTGAAGGTTAAGGGTAAAGTTAAGGTTAAAGTTACGTTAAGGTTAAGGTCAGGTTAAGGTTATAGGAAGGTTAAGGTTAAGTTAAAGGTCAAGGTTAAGGTTATTGGAAGGTTAAGGTTAAGGTTAAAGTTAAGTTAAGGTTAAGTTTAAGGTCAAGGTTAAGGGTAAAGTTAATATTAAGGTTATGGTTACGGGTAAGGTTAAGGTTAAGGTTAAGATAAGGTTAAGGGTAAGGTTAGGTTAAGGTTAAGGTCAAAGGTAAAGGTTAAGGTTAAGGGTTAACAATAAGGTTAAGGTTAAGGTTAACCTTAACCTTACCTTAACGTAACGTAACCATAACCTTAACCTTAACTTTAACCATAACCTTAACCTTGACCTTAACCTTAAGCTTACCCTTAACCTCGATCCTTAACTTTAATATAATCCTAACCTTGACCAAACCCTTAAGGTTAACCCTAACCTTAGCCTTAACCTAACCTTAACCTTGACCTTACCCTTAACCTTATCTTAACCTTAACCTTAACCTTAAACTTAACCTTGACCTTAAATATAACCTAACCCTAACCTTAACCAAACCTTAACCTTGACCAAACCCTTAACGTAACCTTAACCTTGACTTTACCCTTAACATAACCTTAACCTTGACCTTAACGTTACCCTTAACATTAAGGTTAACCTTTACCTTAACCTTGACATTACCCTTAACCTAACCTTAATCTTAGCATTAACCTTATCTTAACCTCAACCTAACCTTAACCTTAACATAAAGGTTACGGTTAAGGTTAGGTTAAGGTTAAGATAAGGTTAAGGTTAGGTTAAGGTTTAGGTTAGGTTAAGGGTAAGGTCAAGGTTAAGGTTAAGGTTATGGTTATGGGAAGGTTAAGGTTAAGGTTATGGTTAAGGTTAAGGTTAAGGTTAAGGGTTTGGTCAAGGTTAGGGTTTGGGTATGGTTAAGGTTAAGGTTATGGTTATGTGAAGGTTAAGGTTAACCTTAAAATTAAGGGTAAGATTAAGGTTAAGGATAAAGTTAAGGTTAGGTTAACGTTAAGGTTAGGGTAAAGGGTTAGTTACGTTAATGTTAATGTTAATGTTAAGGTTAGTTAAATGTTAAGGTTAGGTTAAGGTAAGATTATAGTTAGCTTAAAGTTAAGGTTAAGGTTAAAATAAGGTTAAGTTTAGTGTTAGGCTAAGGTTTAAGGTTATGGGTCTTAACCTTAACTATCACTATGACTTACCCTTAACATTAACATTTTCTTAACCTTAACCTTAACCTTAACCATAACCTTAACTTTAACTTTGAACTTAACTATAACCTTAACCTTAACCTTAAACTTAATCATTGCGGGTCTTAACCTTAACTTTACCCTTAACCTTACCTTAACCTTAACATTAACCTGACTAAACCCTTAAGATTAGGGTAAAGATAAAGTTAAGGTTAAGGTTAAGGTCAATGTTAAGGTAAAGTTAGGTTAAGGTTAAGGTTAAGGTTAGCTTAAGGTTAAGATAAGGTTAAGGTTAAGGTTAAGGATAGGTTAAGGGTAAAGTCAAGGTTATGGTAAAGTTAAGGTTAATGTTAGGTTAAGGGTAAAGTCAAGGTTAAGGTTAGGTTAAGCTTAAGCTTAAGGTTAAGGGTTTGGTCAAGGTTAGGGTTAGGTTATAATTAAGGTCAAGGTTAAGGTTAAGGTTAAGGTTAAGTTAAGGATAAGTTAAGGGTTTGGTCAAGGTTAAGGTTAAGGTTAGGGGTAAAGTAAAGTTTAAGGTGAAGGTTAAGGTTAAGCGTAAAGTCAAGGCTAAGGTTAGGTTAAGGTTAAGATTAGGCTAAGGTTAAGGTTAAGGGTTTGGTCAAGGTTAGGGTTAGGTTATAGTTAAGGTCAAGGTTAAGTTTAAGGTTAACGGTAAGATCAGGGTTAAGGTTAGGTTAGGTTAAGGTAAGGTTAAAGTTATAGTTAAGGTTAAGGTTAAGGTTAAGTAAAGTTTAAGGTTAAGGTTAATGTTGAGGGTTTGGTTAAGGTTAGGGTTGGGTTATAGTTAAGGTCAAGGTTAAGGTTAAGAGTAAGGTTATAGTTAGGTTAAGGTTCAGTTTAAGGTTAAAGATAGGTTAAGATAAGGTTAAGGTTATGGGTTTAGTCAGGTTAAGGTTAAGGTTAAGGTTATGGTTAAGGTTAAGGTTAAGGTTGTGGTTATGGGAAGGTTAAAGTTAATGTTATGGTTAGGTGAAGGTTAAGGTTAAGGTTAAGGGTAAGATCAAGGTTAAGGGTAAAGTTAAGGTTAACCTAACCTTAAGATTAAGGTTAAGGTTAGGTTAACGGTAAAGTTAAGGTTAAGGTTAAGGTTTGGTCAAGGTTAGTGTTAGGTTATAGTTAAGGTTAAGATAAAAATAAGATTAAGGTTAAGATTAAGGGTAAAAGTTAGATTAAGGGTAAGGTTAAGGGTAAGGATAAGGTTAAGGTTAAGGTCAAGGTCAAGGTTAAGGTTAAGGTTAGGTTAAGGGTTAAATTAAGGTTAAGGTGAAGGTTAAGGTAAGGTTAGGTTAAGGCTACGGTTAGGTTAAGGTTAAGATTAAGGTTAATGTTAAGGGTTTTGTCAAGTCTAGGGTGAGGTTAAGGTTAATATTAAGGGTTTGGTCAAGGTTAGGGTTAGGTTAAGGTTAAGGTTAAGGGTAAAGTCAAGTTTAAGGTTAGGTTAAGCTTAAGGTTAGGGTTAACATTCAGGTTAAGGTTAAGGTTACGGTTAGGGGAAGTTTACGGTTAAGGTTAAGGTTAAGGTTAGGTTAAGGTTAAGGGTGAAGGGATTTAAGGATAAGGTTAAGGTTAATGTCAAGGTCAAGGTTAAGGTGAAGGTTAGGTTAAGGGTAAAGTTAAGGTTAAGGTGAAGGTTAAGGGTAAGGTTGATGGTAAGGTTAAGGTTAAGGTTACAGGTTTAGTCAGGTTAAGGTTAAGGGTTTGGTCAAGGTTAGGGTTATGTTATAGTGAAGGTTAAGGTTAAATTAACGGTAAGTTCAAGGTTAAGGTTTGGGTAAGGTCAAGGTTAAGGGTAAAGTCAAGGTTAAGGTTATGTTAAGGTTAAGGGTAAATTGAAGGTTAGGGTAAAGTTAAAGTTAAGGTTAGGTTAAGGTTAAGATTAGGTTAAGGTTAAGATTAAGGTTAATGTTAAGGGTTTTGCCAAGGCTAGGGTTAGGTTAAGGTTAATGTTAATGGTTTGGTCAAGTTTAGGGCTAGGTTATAATTAAGGTCAAGTTTAAGGTTAAGAGTAAGTTTATAGTTAGGTTAAGGTTAAGGTTATGGATAAGGTTAAGGGATTGGTCAAGGTTTTGGTTAGGATATGGTTAAGGTTAAGGTTAAGGTTAGGTTAAGTTAAGGTTAATGTCAAGGTTATGGTTAAGGTTAAGGTTATGTTAAGGTTAATATTAGGTTAAGGGTAAATTTAAGGTTAAGGTTAGGGTTAATGTTAGGGAAAGGTTAAGGTTAAAGTTAAGGTTAAGTTAAGGGTTTGATAAAGGTTAGGGTTAGGTTATAGTTAATGTTAAGATTAAGGTTAAGGTGAAGGGTAAGGCTAAGGCTAAGGTTAAGGTTACGGGTATAGTCAGGTTAAGGTTAAGGGTTTGGTCAATGTTAGGGTTAGGATAAGGTTCACGGTAAAGTTAATGTTAAGGTTAGGTTAAGGGTAAAGTTAACGTTAAGGTTAATTTAAGGGTAAAGTTAAGTTTAAGGTTAGGTTAAGGTTAAGGTTTAGGTTAGGATAAGCTTAGGGTAAGGTTAAGGGTTAAGTTTAACTTAACCTTAACCTTAACGTTAATCGTAACCTTAACCTTAACCTTAACCTGACTAAACCCATAACCTTTACCTAACCTTAACCTTAACCTTAACTTTCCCATAACCATAACCTTAAACTTAACCTTGACTTTACCCTTAACCTTAACCTTAACCTTACCCAATTAACCTTAACCTTAACCTTCCCATAACATTAACCTTAAAATTTTCCTTAACCTTACCTTAACCTTAACCTTAACCGAACATTATCATTAACCTTGACCTTAAACTTAACCTTCACACTTCACCTTACCCTAACCTTAACCTAACATTAAGGTTATGGGAAGTTTAGGTTAAGGTTATGGTTAAGGTTAAGGTTAAGGTTAAGGGTTTGGTTAAGGTTAGGGTTAGGCTATAGTTAAGGTAAAGGTTATGTTTACGTTATGGTTAAGGTTAAGGTTATGAGTTTAGTCAGGTTAAGGTTAAAGGTGAAGTCAAGGTTAAGCTCAGGTTAAGCTTAAGCTTAGGTTAAGCTTAAGTCAAGTCAAGATTGAGCTATTTGACTTGCTGTGATCTATGGCATAAGAAAAAGCTGCACATAGATTATTATTTGTAGAAAATTAAAATAAAAAATGGAAGGGCTGTTTTATTATTGTCACCGAAATCCCTACCTTTCCCCGTCCCACACATTGGAGGGCCCATTTTGTGACACAGGCAATATCATCTTGTGAAGCCATTGTCATTGCATTCCTCTAGCTGTGGCTTCAGTGCCTAAAGACGTCTCCTTGCGAAAAACAGCAAGTATCCCTTTTTTGCGGCGGCCGGGTATCCGATTCGACACTAAACGCCAATGAGAAAAATCCTACAAAGAAGACACGCCATTTGGCGCTGCGCTCCCAGTCGCGATCCGCATAAATCCCAATTTAAGGAGTGTTTTTAAGTAAGATGGCGGAAGTTTCGTTTCAACGGACTGGAAACTGCTATCTGTCATGAGTTGGGGAGGTTTGCAGCTCAGGAGTTCTGTGGAAGGAAAAGTGGTTTGCCACCTCTCATGAGCTTCCTTGAAGATAGAACCAATCCCACAATTATGAGAATCCCAACTCCCTTCATCACCTCTATAAGCATAGCTCATTCCATTGCAATCTAGTCTTGAAGTGCTAAGCCTTGAATCTCCAAGTTCTCAAATTCCAAAACCTTCATGTTACGAAGCCTCATTTTTCCCTTAAGGCCAAACTAAAACCAGAAGACCATCTTCGAGAGACTCTGAAAGCTTGTCCCATCCTGACGAGCTTTGCGAATGTGTCGACGCAGAACCCCTCCGAAGGAGACTTAGCGTCGAGGAACAATGGTTTTACTCTCTTTCGATTGCTTATTAATGGACGTAGCTACGTTTATGGTTCTACTTTGTTTTTCTTATGATAATGATGAGTTATATCTGTTCTTGGTGATATATAGTTGCGTGTGCGTTTTTATTATTTATTCATGTTGTTTTACACATGTGTAGGTGTCCATTCACGCCCGGAGATGGTGGGGATCATGATCTGCCGAGGGGTAGGGCTCTGAGGGACGTTGTCCTCTGCGAATCATGGCATGGTAACTCCGGGGTGGGCCTCCATCGTTGGTCGTTTCAATGCATAGGGTGCAGGAACACAGCAGTAAGCAGCATTTCGATAAGTTGTTTAACTAGACCCCGCCACGGGCTGGTAGGGATCACCTGCGGCCCGCTGAGGGGATTTCTCTTTAAACGATTTGGCGACTCCGCTTGGGATCGTCTGGTGCAAATTGTCTTGTTTTTGATTGTTTCGCGGTTTCCTTAAGTTAGTTGTATACCGAAGTGAGTTCTTTAACACATTTTTGCTTCTTGGTTTTCTTGGATATCATTGATACCCATGCAGGTAGTTCTTTTTTTTTTTTTTTTTTTTTTATTTTAGTGAGGAACTCGGTGGCGCGCCTGGCTCGACGGTCACACCAAAATCAGCGCATGTTGCTTTTGTTGCCCGCGCCAATTGCTTTGCAGCAACGCATGATTACAACCTCACAGTCACGCCCTCACCGAAGGCAGCATTAGGGTTTGCTAGGTTACGTAGGCTCTGCAGGTACGATCAATGTGTTGTTTCTTTTTGGTTTTTCGGCTACTTGAGTATGTTGAGTCGCATATTTTATTAGGGTTTACCCTTCGTCCTTTGGTTGTTTGCTTTTCTCCATCGATTTCACGTTTTAAGCCTAAGGGCATCTAGTAGCTTTGTGTGTCAACCCTTCTTGGAAGTTTGGGAATGTTTTGTTAGTCCGGTCATTTCTGCGATTGCTCCTCCACATTCTCTTAGTAGTTTTTCTCGTTTTGTTTACGTTTTGGGTGATTTGTTTTCTCTTCATTTCAATTTCGTTGAATACTTTCTTTGAGCCTAGATCACATGGTCCATTGGAGCCTTGAGAAATTTTCTTGGTTTTGAAGACTTTGGTCGATTTAGAGATACGATTGTTTGTGTCATTGAGTGAAATTCATTTGTTTTTTTCTCTCTCAATATCGTTTCTCAATTAGTTCTCTTTTTACGGTTTTGTTGAGCACGTAGCCGTAAACATTGAAAATTGAAAAAAAAATCTCTTTTTTCTTTTGGTTGATTAGTGAAAATTGAAATCTTTTCGATTTTACTAGTAATTAGTGATTTGAATGAAAAGTTTTCGATCTCTGTTAAGTTGCATTAGAGATATCATTGATTATATGCAGTCATTTTGTTTGTGTAAAAACTCTCAACTCTTCTTTAGTTTTAATACGTAAAATGATGTCTTGTCGGCATGTAACTTGCACTTAGGAGTTTTGAGACAACACATTCGTTAAGGCCTAAGCGAAAACGTAATTGAAAGTCAACTTTAAAAAATATACTCAGTTTACACTGGTGACATTGAAATCTAATGAAGGCACAGTGAGGTCTGGGCGCTGGGGAACGTGTTGCGGCGTCTTTAAACCTAGTAGTTGTCGTTCGCTGTTGGCTTTGAACGGCGTTAGTACGCAATTGTGCTCCCCGTGCGTCGTGTGTAAGGGAGACCCCTCTAGGTTTCAATCCTTTATCCATAGAAATGAGTCTCCGCCCTGTGCCGCCGTGCCGGACCCCGCAGCATTCGGAGATTGCCTGCGTGTATGAAATTCCTTGGTCGGTTCTTTTTCATTTTTGAAACCAAGGTGTATATTGCAGTTCAGGTTCTTGGTCACCCTTTTGCCTAGTGTTCACAGGTAGTCATCTTGATCTATCACGACTCCTAAATTTGAAGGATCTGTAAGCGCTTGTCCTTTCACGCTTGTGTGCGTCGAAGAGATAGAGTCATCTTTTCGGCTACATTTCTCGACTCTTCGAAACGTAAAACGGTGGAGAAGTTTATTTTCAATGTGGTAAGGGTAATCTTCCACGATTACCACACACCTTGTTAGGTGCACTACTAACATTGTACAGTTGCGTGTCTTGGCTCTTTTCGGGCAAGTGTGTGGTTTTTGAGTTTTTATGTAACTTTTTGAAGAGTTTACCAACCAAGGAATCCCCCGAAGGGAATCTTGGTCCTTTTCCTCCTTTTGGGAATGTTGGTGCTCTTGCTTAACGTTGTGTCCCTTCTGAGTTGCGTTGGGTTACTGTTGGTTGTTTTCAACATCGCATAGTCTGAATGTCCGAATAATGTTCAATCGATTCTCACAAAAAAACATCATGGTGATTCTAAGAATGAATTTATATCTCCTTCTTCGCACATTTACATCCTCCTCTTCTACTGCTAGTGAAAGTCGCGATTCGAGTAACCGGTGTATGCAGAAAGAAAGAAGAAAGACAAAAAGAAGAAAAGTGTTGATAAAGAAGCTAAAGAAGCTGTACAGCATTTCTGAAACATCCCCTCTTGACGTGTACCTTCCGGCAACCTATGCGGAAAGTCAAGTTCCCGCATGTTGTGCACGGGAGACCATCTTCTTCGAGCGCACGGCATCCCCAAGGTGCTCGAGCATGGTCGGGTGTTTGACATTCGCCATTGCCCGCTGACACGGGAACGAGGTTGGGGGCCGTCTTCAGCCCCAGTGCGTGTAAAACCACTGAAGACGAGAATGGATTCTTGCAATCACCTTAAGTTGTGTATGAAAGGGCTTTCTGCCATTCACCTTTGTCATATCCTGGATGAAGCAAAGGCGGTTTTGGACAGCGGTTCTACTACATGCCTTCCACCTGATTACTCATCGTGGTTGCTTTGAGTCCTCCGCGGTGATCCTACGGTGGTCAGGTCATCTTTGGTCAATCCCACTCCCTACGAAATTTAGTTAAAGAATCGAGTCACCCCCGACCAACCATTGGTCGTGCCGGTTGGTTGAACAACGCCTACAATCCCGGTGCCGAGTATTTTACGTAGAAGTGGATCTACTTTTATGTCCCTTGATTTCTTCGGATTAACCCGGACGTTCGGAAGAAGAATTCTCTTGTCCTGTGCTTAAAGAAGGGTTTGCTCCTCCGCCTCCATGATGGAGGCTACGGGAATACCCACTCCGCCTTCGCGATGGAGTTATGGAGATGCTCCTTCACCGCAAGGAGGGAAATTCCTTCTCGGTTCCCGATGGTAGCCCCTCCGATCGTCGCCGCCTCCTTTGATTTGGGTCGATTTGAAAGGTGCCTTAGTCTTGTGTGCCTTTGAGATCTGATACGAGGCTCAGTGCAGTCGTGCCCGGCACCATTATAGATGAGTACCTCTTATTAGTGTTCTATCCCACTCCAACTACTGAAATCTTTGATTCCTTATGCTTGCGCTGTTACGCGGTTCTGACTGACTTTTAACGAGAAGGACGAGTCCGCGTTAGGGATCCTTGCAAGGTTACTGTTGTGCAGGAGGCAAAACCGCCGTCCATGTAGAGCGTGATGGTTATTCCGGTGCCTTTGATTCCAATCTGCTCTGGGCGCGATTACACCTATGCCATGGGAGCACTTGTCCTCCCCTTTTTAGTGTGGCATTTTCCACATGAAGAGACGAGATCGTGACCATTGATGTTTTCATTCTTTGGTCTAATGTAGCAGCAGGCGACATATACCCTCTGGTTTTATCCACGGTGTATCTGTCGCGGGTCAGCTTGTAACGTACCTACCATTCATGTCGGGGGATGATGCCGTTATTGTAGTAATAACGAGCATTAGGTCTTTGACTTCAGGATGTTTTCTTCAAGGAGTGGAACTCTTGGAAAGCAACGCATTCTTTTTCATTTTGATGAACGTGGTTGGAAACACCGGTTTTCCTCTGTTGTCAGCTCTTTAAAAAATGAAACCGAGTTCTAGGGAGCATAGTTCCTCCAATTGTGTAAAGCTCTAAAAATAATGAAACAAGGCATTTGAGGATAGTTCTTTTAAGAGTGTCAACCTCGTTAAAATAATAAAACACAGGCATGTTCAATTCTGACTTGCATTTTAAAACTTCACTCCATTTTCCAATGAGCTGAGCTTGGGGGTATGCACCTAGAATTGAGACACCATCTTGGGGGCATGCCCGTGTTATATTCAAGCATAGTTTTGCATATGTGTGTGTTCATGTGTGATTTTAGCTTGCATAAAAATGAAATGTGTGAGTAGATACATTGTGTGAATACATTTCGCATTGGGTCATTTGCTATGTGTGTAAATACATTAATTATTTGTTAGGCAACACGTGACATATAGAAAACATCATCACATGTAAAATATCCATCCAAAATAGTCATATGTATATATATATAGCATGTGTGTTTGTGTGTGTGTCGAAATGTTTACATAGTGTACGTTTACCATAAAGTCAAAAAATATACATGTTAGATGTTATTACATCCAGGAATGACACGTCTCTCAAAAATATGCATAGAAATAAATAAACCTGCAAGGAGGCTAGTACGCCTTGGTGCTCATGATAACAAGTCATTGCATGCACTAGGCGATGGGTAGATAGTGAAGCGACTAGGCACTCCCACGAAGTGTGTCTACGTGTGCTAACGGTGTCCGCGGTAGGGCGTGAGTAAGAATCCTCGAACCAATCCCTCGAGGTTCTGAACCAACTCTCATCATTACATGCCCTCCTCATAAGGATAGAAGCTGCTGCCGAGCTAGGTTCTCCGTGCAATAGGAACATCCCCCTACGGTCTCCTGCGGGCCCAACATGCGCCACACATGCTTCTGCTCCCGGAGGACGGACATGTAATCGGCCAACAAAAAATCGCATAAACATAAAAATAAAAACGGATCATACCGGCTCACCGCTACAATCACTCTCTCCTGCGATTGGGATATCGGGTCTCCGGTGAGTATCACGGCATAAGGCCGGTCCTCAGCTTCTGATGCGTGGCACCGCAACCACCCAAAAAGCTGCGGCCTCCCGGGACATCTTGTTGGCCTCCCACTCACCCTGCAGGCATGGTGCGCCCGGTGGTGGCGTCTCGGCTCTCGTGGTGCCGCAAGCTCCGCTACAACGGCCCTTGGCCTCGAAGATTGGCAATTATTCCGAGCCAGATACCAGGGATGGACCCATAACTGTTGCTTGACTTGGCTTGTTTGCATCTCGTCGGCTGTCTCTTGATGTTGGTTATTCTGCGGCGAGCCCGATCAAACAATATGGGACTCTAATACTTGCTACGAAACGGTAAAGTTGGGCTTTCGTCACTTCGTGCGATTGCTTGCGATCACTGCCGGCCAACGCTGATGGTATCTTGCCGGCTTTCGTAGTGCCGGTCCCGAGGATAGTGTGGATATCCACCTTTTTACTCACGGTGATCATTTGTGCCGGGGACACCCTTGGCCATCACTTCCTCCATTTTTTCACCCAACGATGCTGCTCCTGTCGGTATGGAGTGCAGTTCCTACGCGCGGCAACAGTCAGGATTGCCAAGTACACATCAAGGCTGGGTTCTGTCTTCTAGTCTATGACGCCGAATACTTGTTCCCTTGTTCATCCCGGATATAAGTCTTGGTAGCTCGGGTTGGTAGCAAGCAAGTGTCGGAAGGGCTCGCCGAACACCGCAAGGCTAGGGCATTCATGCGGGCCTCATTTTCCATAGCCATTTAAGTCACTACATGCTCTCTTCATTTCCTCCAATCACCATTTGTTCTTGGTTTTCTGCATCAACATCGGTACAACCTTCAATTAGATCTCTGTTGAGCTTCAAAAATCATTCAGAATGGTCAAAATATTGAATTTCAAAGGTGGGTTTGGCCGGCTGACGCTGTTTTGGAAACGATCGCGCCCCGTTGGCGCGGTCCTTGCATATAAAAGCCCATTGGTGGGTCCGTACCCAATACCGATGCCAATAGCGAAGCACAAAAATTCAAAAATTTGCCCACGAAGTCTATTGCATGGTGGGAAGGGAAAACTGTTAAAAAAATGGTGAAATGAAGGACAGGAAACGCCTTTTGGAGACCAGCGGAACTGCGAATGAGTGGCCGGATGGTTGTGTTTAAGTTTGCAAGGTAAATATGAATGTTGTACTCAAGGTAAAAAATAATGTTCAATTTTTACCATTTAGACTATATTTATAACTTTTGAGCTCTATTTAAGATTTAAAAGTCATTTCATTAAACTTCGTGTGTTTTGTCAAAAATGGATTTTACTTGCCTTTCTATGCGACAACGGAGTTTTTATGCAACGCTAAACGGTGAAAAAGAGTTGTATTTTATACTTTTTTGGACTCGGTAAACTTGAAAAAGTCACTTTGGGAGTCATCTTTCGGCTCTTTTGAATCTCAAAACATGAAAGATTGTCGGTATGTGTCGTTTCGATCTCGTTAAAGTGACTCGAAATAGAAATCTACCCGATGTCGTTGCCCTTTCATTGGGATGGATTATTTACGAAAGAATACCCCTAGCCTATCGCGACTAGGAGGGGTTTTCTAGATATTGTTTTACTACCTTTTGAATCACGAACTATTGACGAAAAGGGATCTTTGGAGTTTAATTTTCTGCGTATTTTCAGCTCTCTAAACATGAAAAGCCTTTGAGTTTCTTCCTTTGTCGGACTGCGTTAAACATTGATGACGCGGATTCGGTCGAAATGACGTTCTGCGGAGTTCTTCCTTCCTAGGGCTCGTTAAATGTACTAGGATGGATTCGCACGGAAAGGCGGACTTATGTTAAGCATGTATACATAGGCGCTTGTCATCCAAAAATAATTGGGGTACTCACCAAAAATGGTGGGGAAAAATGGAACCATCATCATTAACCAATGACGATATATGTAAATATCTTGAACATGCTTGTACGCTGGGGAAACCAACGTGGTTGAGGACATGTCTCATCTCATTTTCCTTGCTTCCATGGTGATTTGGATAATCCTTGCTGACTATCTCTTATCATTGCCTGCGTCACCATGACCTCACAGTCCATTGATGTCATCTGTTAAAATCGCTATTTGTGCCACCATATACTAAAGAGAAGTTATTCTGCCTGATGTCAACCTCCCTACGAGTTCTCATATAGTCCTGATTCCACAACAAAAACATCACGTTCTCTTGTGTCTCTGTTGATGATGAGAAACATTTACCTTGATCAAGGTCTTGCTTTATGACTTAGGCTCATTCTCAGGAAAGTGATCTAGAAAGTCATATAGTACTGTGGGTACACGCCTGCCTGGAGTGGCAGTTCGTCGGATTAAGCGTGAGGTTCTCATCGCGCCAGCCTCCGGGCGTCAGGTGATTTACGGAGTGTTCGACGACTCATTGATTCCCGCTGCCGTAGATTGTACCTTGGTACTGTGGGCCATCGTCATTATTGGTGGTTCCTCTAGCATACGGTAACAAAAGCCATCCATTGGGCTGGTAATGAATACACAATCTCACCCAAGCCGACTTGGGCTCACCTTATTCGCATACTTGAACGCATGCTTTGTTCGGGTTGAGATGGAAGCGTGAGGGACATGGTTGTGTACGGTAATCCGGTACACGATTTTGGTAGTTATTATTTACATAAGCTTATTCAACACGGATGCATTTTTGCCGAACATGGGGTCTGTCTTGTTGATCCTCGCTTCCGGATGGTGGCGTCCCGCCTTTGGATCTAGATTATAGTATACTACTTGTTTCGGATGGCTACACCCGCACGCATATACATATCATGTGCTTGAGATATCAATTGTGTTCTCCATGCGGGGTTTCCGACGGTGGAGGTTTCGATTGGACACGTTCTCGTAAACATTTCACCCTCTCTCTCTCTGTCCTCATGCTTTAGGGGGCATCGTACACGATGATGCCGTACGAGTCTACCTTTCCCCCGTCCCGCACGGCCGGGAGCCCATTTTGTGACTTTGTGAGCAATGTCCTTGCCTTGAAGGCATTATCATTTCGTCTCTGCGCATGAGCTTCAATTTCCCTGAAACGTCACTTCGAGAAAACCTGTGGCTGTCCTTTTTGCACGGGCGGGTATCCCCGATTCGGCACTCGCGCAAGCAAGAAAATCTTTCTAAAGGCACGCTCGTGGCTTTCAGCTATAAGTCGCAGTCATACCCATTAATTTATGGGTGTTTTTAAACAGGGCTAAGCAGTGCACTATTTCAACAAACTCGGCACTATCTATCTTGAGTTGGAGGTTTAGCTCTAGGGAGTTCCATCGAAGGAAGAGTAGTTTGCCACCTCTCTGGGAAGCTTCCTTGAGATCGAACTGATACAATTATAGGGATCCCAATTCACTTATCCCATCTATAAAAGCTAGCTCATTGCCATTTTGCAAAGCTGATGCCAGAAGTGCCTAAGCCTTGGATCTAAGTTTCCTCTCAAATTCCCAAGAGCCTTCATGTGTTGAAGCTCATTTTTCCTTAAGGCAAGCTAAGGCAAGAGACTATGCGTCGAGAGACTCTAAGCTCCCATCACGAGGGCTTTGCGAGACGTGTATGACTAGAGAACCCTCCAAAGACCTACAATGGGTGTGACATTGGTTGTACTCATAATTCGATTGCTTGTTAATGAATGACTACTAGTTGGTTCTCTTGTTTGCACTTGTGATAATGATGAGTTATATCACTAGGCAGTATATGGTTATTGACAATGCAGATTTCTGTGCTTGTATTCATGGTGTTTTCTTGCATGTGCGGTGTCCAGTGATCACAGAATCGCCAGGGATGGCGTCTGTGAGGGCTGGCAAGGGGCAGGGAGGGGCTTGTTGTCTCTTCTCGAATCATAACGGACTCCATGTGAGCCTCTGTCATTGAATGCCAATTTATTCACAATTAGGAACTTAGTTGTGTGGTGATTGTTGCTAGACCCCGCTACAGGCCTGTGAGGATCGCCTCTATCCACGGAAAGTTTACATCTTCAACAAAGGCTTAAGATACGAAAGTTTCTCATCATGGCCTTCTCTTTTTTTTCACAGCTATGTTTTTCTTTTTTGTTTGTTGTCTCTTCCTTAATGTCTGATTAGATTTTGGGCAAATTAGAACCGATTTTTCTCTTTTGTAAACTGGAAAATAAAACAGTTTTTAGTCATCTCTTTCAGAAACTTTGGTTCGGATTTTGAGTTTGTTTGAGCCTTCTGTTTCTATGTCTAAATCTATCTACTAATAAGCAAAGATTGAACGGTTTGTAATCTTAAATTCACTATCCTATCGGCAGAAAATTTAAAGCTAATTAAGTCAAGATTAGGCATTTTTGACTAACTGAAAGTGTGTTTGAAGATGGCATTTGAGCTTGCACAACTTTCGAGACTGTTTTCTCTTTACCGCGTAGAGTTTGTGCCTTTCTTGTTTTCTATTGCTTCCTCTCTTTTCATTTTCTTTTTTTGTATTTTGAAGCCTTGATTTTTTTTCCAAAGAAAAAAACAAAAACTAACTACATGATAGGAGCTGAGCTTTGATGGCACCCACCTATCTGGCCTATTCTAAACTTTTGGGTATTTACATATTCATATGATACAAAGGTACCAATGTGTCTGTTACTTTGAAATTAACATTTCAGAAAAAATGAACCATATATGTCAAGGTTCACAGTATATTGTGAAGGTTCCGTCTTTAAACCAACGATATATCACAGTGAAAACATGTCATCTGGCTTTGCAAGGATAATGAAAATTTAAGCAATTAGCAGTTCCTTTATCTCTCTGGAATCGTAAAGAACGAGACAAGGACTATGTCTTCCTTTTGATATCCACAATTAGTGAATCATCTACTTCCAAGACATCACCTTTGAGGACTATCTCTTCGGTGTGTAGCTTGAGAAGTATCATCATTCTTAACAAAGTAATGATCAGAAATATCTTCTTTCTTTGAATCTTTCTTTAAGCACGATATAATTAGGGCTCTTTAAATGAAAGAAATAATATCGGTGAAGGGAGAAGTTTTGTTCTCGAAGATAATGTACGAGCGGGATAGTCTTCTGTTTGTTTTCTCATTCACTGTTAAAATAATACCTTGGCTGGAGGACTCATCATATTTGATAGTGTTGTCCTCTCGTGGCCCTTAATATGCATTGTTCGGTGAATGTAAATTCCTAGCAGAAGAGGTTAGTGTGAGCGAGGAAATTACTTAAAGTTTTCCTCTTTTAAAGAGGAAGATCCTTTTGCTCAAAAACCTTCTGTGTGCTTATTTCTCCCTAACCAAGGTTGAAAGAAATTGTGATTTTCAATTATGTGAAAGCCATTAGTGATGGATCAAAAAGGATGATTGTGGCTTTCAAGATGATGATGGTGAAACTCATAACACGATCAAATGTTTTGGTTGCTGCACCCAGTTAGTTCTGTAAATCATCATCATCCTGGGGCGATTGAAGTTTGAAAATTTATTATAATAAATATTTTCATCGGTTAAACATATTAGAAATGTCTCAGTGGGTCCTTTTTATTTTGATCTACAAAGAAATTTCTAAGTCGTACAACACGGAGTTCTCATGTCTGAATGGGCAAGAGTGTTTGTTCGCAAAAAATTCAGGAAGGAAGCGACATTTGTTATAATACGATCTATCTCTTTTTCCTTCAAGAGAAGATGTTTCTAGTTCCTTTTAAACGGAGCTACAACGATTCTAAATATGTCTGTGAAAGGCGGTTTTGAGGCTAGATGTCTTCTTGAGCTGGCTATAAGGAACAGTGTGTCAATATTGGGAGTTTTCTGGATGTCTTGGGGAAGGTTCTTTATTTCTTGGATCATCTCTTCCTCGAGCGGGATTCATCTATGTTCTTAAAATTTTTCAATAGGAAGAGATTAAACTCACATTTTGGGTGGTAAAAGATCTCCGGGATGCGCTTTCTTCAAAGCTTCCTCATTATCTATAATGTAAATTTGAGTGATGTTGTGATGGATGTTGTAATATTTTTAATGATAATGATGTATTTTCTTTATAGTTCTCATAGAACACTGTTCAGATCTCTTAAAGAAAACAAGCTACTAGATCTTAAGCATTCTGCAATCCCTAGCTTTTCCTTCTAATGTTAACATGAATATTTTAAGTAGGCGGTCTTCCTTGCCACTCAACTTTCAACCTCCCATGCATGTATGCCAAACTTGATAAGATGTAATAAAAGGTTATCAAACTTTTCATGAAAAAGCAGACCAGATTTGTCATCCCAATTCACCTAGGAACATCTTGTATGGAAACTTTCAGGGGGATATGATCTCTACTCATTGGAGCATATCTTCGTTGTGTTATTCTTGGAATCATGTTTGTAAATCCGGAAAGAGGTCAACGTATGCAGTCGATCAGTTCGGGGTCTTCTACCGGTGGGAGTCATTTTGGTCTTGGGGTTCGGGGTAGGTCGCGGTGGGAAAAATTTTTAACCAAAGGAGAGTGATGTTTGCTGGATTCACCACCATGTTTATTTATTCTGATAAAATATTTTGGGTTTTTAAAGTTTTTATTGTATGGAAAACTAAGTGTCTATAAAAGCTGGCCGAAGCAACATAGACAAAAATTTCCCCAGTAGAATGCTTAAAAAATGTTAGGTGACTCGGTACAGGATATTAATAGAAAAACAAATATTTTATGAACCAAATCTACGATATTAAATGTGATTGTCTTTAAATGGAAATGATTAAGGGTTCTTCCCCAGTGGAGTATGTTAAAAAGGTTGGGTTTACTAACAATAAGCAAGATTGGCAAAGGATTCGATCATGGAGTTAAAATCATTCAACCAACTTTGGGATTCTAGGATCTAGCCTGCGAATCCAGGAGGGATCTCTCCAGAAATGCAAAAGATGGATTTGTCTTTGAGATTTGAAATTAATGATATTGGGCTAGTATGAAGACCAAGGGTTTTGTTTGCTTTGGTTGGACAAGATAATGAGGTGAAGGAAGTCCTTAAATGGACGAGATGAATGAAAGCCAAAAATTGATTTAGCTGAAGATAGGCAAAGAAACGACTTCCCAATCCATTGGGCTATGGAGTCATAGTAGGGTTTGAGTGGAAGCAAGAGGCAAGAGTGGTCCATGAGGCAGTGTCTATTATATGGATCTCTTTAAAGTTTGATTTATGGAATGAGGTGATACATCGAAGGAAATAAACGGATACGAACCGTGACCCTGGGATACGATAAGTGGCATACTTCGGTCGTGTGTGACAAACATGAAAGAAGGACATGAAAGCGAGACTAGGATACGAAATGCCTTAAACTTGTGACCTTTGACACACTTTCTATTAGAAAACATGCACAAAATATGAGGAAACACCACAGAATATGCAGAATGGTCTAAGATACGTAAGTGCTTCTCGCTGTGACTTTTAACACATTCCTGAAAGCATTGAATGAGTCCTTGAGTCAGAACTAGGACTAGGAGCACACCATATCTTCATTCATCTCTATCGCTTATCTGAACATAACATTTAATACGACATTCGGCTACTTGATGGATAGAGGCTTTAATTTGTACTGGCGGAATTAATCATTTCCTAAATAACACTGATTGGAAGAAAACGTTCAAATAAAGATTTCTACGACGATTCTTGATACACGGTGGTCTATTTTTTATTTAAGTTTGTTATTTCACGGTGGAATATGAAACAAAATAGAAAAGCAGAGAAATAAAAATAACAAGTTACAAATGAGAATAACATCTGATCGCACAGACCGAGGATCCCTGCGTCGACTTGTATTGATGTTTACTTCGATTTACAATCTTTAATTGCAATGGTTCTTTACGAAGCTTAGGGCTTCTCGGCTCAAATTAGCTATTTCTCTTACAAACGAACTCTGATAGGCTTTCGGAAAACTACATGCTACGATTAATAGGTGACCAACATTTTCTCTGTATTCTACGAGAAGTATTTATAAGAAGAATACGGAAAGAAAAATATCGAGAAAAGACCTCTTAGGGGACAATTAATATAGGGTGATGACTTCTAGCTTCCCCGAAGAGGGCTCGATGGAGAAGCTTACGAGGTGTTTCAACGCTGTTAACTATTTCTGATGTGTCAAATCTGGGGTGGGAGCTTTATTTTGACTTTGAGCTCCGTGTACATTTGGAAGTAACCACGTGATAGTTACGCATTTATTTCTATTGCAGGAAATGCTCACCTGGTGTCTTTGGAGGTGAATATTTGATTTTCTTCAATAACTTCGGCCCTGCTTTGAAGAGTTTGTGACAATAGGTGGCTACTGTGTGCTTTGAGAATCAATTTGCCTCAAGATGTGGTAATTAGAGCTTTGTTTGATAAAACACTTTGGTTTTCTATTTAAAATGTGTTTTGGAGTGGGGGATTGAGTTTGATGACCGTCATAGCATAATCCCCGTAATATTGTCTTCAATCTTCATCTGTGGCATGCTTTATCTTTAGCTTGAGTACTTTTACTTGTTCTTTTGAATAAAACGATGTCTTGTCGATGTGCGGTACACGGGGGCTTTTATGCTATCAACGCTACGCCGAACATTGATAAATTATTGACTTCAAACCTTTGAATGGTTCCTTTAAATAGCTCGAAGGCACGGAAAATTCTTTCACAATCCTCGACCTTCCTTCATATACAATGGAAAATCATTAAAACACATGAAAACACAAAAACAATTAGGAAATCCTGCGTTTTTAGGTTAAAAATTCTTCGAGTAATCGAGGTGGGACACCGTTGGATGGCTGCATCCAACGATTGGAGGAAATTTATACGAGAAGAGGTTAATAGGGATCACAAAAATCATATTGCAAATGTTGCGATATCGAGTGATCGGGGGTTTCACAAAAAATACGTTGCGATTTGCGATGGAAGGCAATATGCGATGGGCGAGATTATAAGTCAAACTACAATTGGGCGGTCGCATTTAAAATATTTAGCGCGTCGAATACATATCGCAAATATGCAATGGATCAAACGGACGTAAACAATGAAATGTGAAATTAAATTCTGCGATTTGCAATCGCGCGGCGGAACGATCGCATCGCAGAAAGTTTTGCGATGGGTCAGTCAAACAAACACGCAGAAAAATGTGATAATCAAGTTGGAATTTGCGATAAGCGGTGACCATATATTATATGATATGAACTTTATAATAAATTTTATATAATAGCATATGGCATTGAAAAAGGGGAAGTGGTTCGAAGGGTGGGGCTTTATAACATAAAGTATTTATTATGATGTTGCGTTGTTGAGGGTTTCGGTAAAGCTAAAGAATGAGTCTTCAACCTTAATAGGTATTTTCATGAGGAGAAGAAAATGAATCATAATAAAAGGGTATTTTACGGAGAAGAATATGAAGGTTATTTTTGAGTGGGAGAAGGGCGAAAAATGATGGTTTCTTCGACGGTCTCTTCTTGCGAGGTAAACGAATTTCAGGGCATGAAATGGAAATAGTAAATGAAGATTTTAGGACGAGGAGGGCATGAGCACGCCCAGTCTTCAAGAGCCAGCAATTTTTAGTGATAAAATTTGTTCCTTGAAACTCAAAAATGTATACCTTTTGGTATAACAAAATATTATAGGTGGCTAACGAGGTAAACTCCACATGGGGATGGTGCCTTCTTGAAGGCATCAGGTCGGACTTGATTTCTGCGGGACGGCTGACTTGTGCACAGTCCATTGGGCTACCATTCCTTTCTTGGATGATCTTATTTGGGCTTGTATTTACAAGCCATGAAAACAATGGTCCTTCATCAATACAAAATTTCTACCTACCCAATCCTACGAAATCGCATTTTTCTTCATTGAATTGCATGGATTGGCAGAAACTCTTTTCCACAACATTTTATTCTTTTGGAAGCATAAAAACTAATCTACTTCTACTCCTTATTTCTCCCTAAACTCAGATTCATGAAGTTGAGCTCGGATATTCTCTACCCTAATCTGTTATGTTAGGATTAAGCATCATAGAACCATTCTCTAAATTCTACCAGCAGAAATTTAAAAAAAGTCAAGTCAAGATTGAGTTGTTTGACTTTGCTATGATCTAGCATAAGAACAAGCTGCACATAGATTATTATTTGGAAAAATTAAAATAATAAAAAATGGAAGGCTTAAGATCTGAAAGTTTCTCATCATGGCCTTCTCTTTTTTTCTGTTCTGATTTTGCTTTTGTTTAATTTATCTCTTCCTTGATATCTGATTCAGATTTTGGGCAAAATTGAACCAATTTTCTCTTTGCCAAACTAAAAATAAAAAAAGTTGTTTTTGAGTCATCTCTCTTTGGACACTTTGGTTCCAGATTTTGTGTTGTTTGAACCTTCATTTCTATCCTAATCTATCTCTTGATAAGCCAAGATTGAGCAGTTTGGCAAATCGAATTCACTATCCTATGGTGAGAAAATTTAAAGCTAATTGGTCAAAAGATTAGGCGGTTTGACTAACTAGAGGTGTGTTTTGAGGAGTGGCATTTGAGCTTTTGCTTTCTGATTTATTTCTCTTTTGCATGGGTGTGCCTTTCTTGTTTTCCTTTTGCCTCTTTCATTTTCTTTGTTTTATTATTTTTGAATCCTTAATTTTTTTTTCAGCAGAAAACAACAACTAACTATGCTCGGAAGCTGACTTGTTGACATTCCTATCTTAACTGTTTAAACATATGAGTATTTATGTTGTATGATACAAAAGTACTGATAAACAGGTGGTAATGTCGAAGAAGGAAAATACAGTTTTAGCACTTCAGAGGTATGCATAGTATATTTTGAATATTAATCTTCAAAACAGAGCTATCCGTAATTAATGACTTTCTTTATGTCTCTGGCTTTTGCAAAGGATCAATACTTGATAATTTGGGCAGGTCAGATTTCCACACACTCTTATGGATGGAGCAAAGAAAAGATAGATATTCTCTTCCTTTGATCCTCTTCAATTGGTAGAATCATCTTTTACAGACATTAGCTTTGAGACTATCTCTTCAGTATGTAGCTTGGAAGTATCATCGTACGAACATATAGCTCGGCAGAGTGAAATATCTTTTCTTTGAATCATGTTGCTTGATAAAATTCGGGCTCTTTGCGACAGCAAACTAATATCGGTGAAGGGAGAATTTTCTTCTCGAGAAGATGATATATCCTGTGAGATAATCTTCTATTTGTTCTCCTTCATCTTCATCATCTTCATTGGAAGACTCATCATATTTGAAGTGTGTTGTCCTCTCATGGCCCTTGTATGCTCGTCGGTGGACTGGTCTTGTGAAGAAGGATAATAGCTATGAGAGGCCACTTAAAGATTTCCTCTTTTTCAGAAGGTCTTTGCTCAAAAATGCTTTATTTCTCTTCTTCACCTTAAGGTTGAAAGGCTTTTCGTTTTCAGTGTGACCATTGATGGATCGAGATGATTACGGCTGCAAGGGGCGATGATGGTGAAAACTATAAAACTAATCAAATCATGGTTGCCACCATGATTAGTTCTGTAGAGAAATCATCATCATCATAAGAGTAGGAGTTAGGGTTTAAAAATTTATTATAAATAAATATTGCCATCGATTCAACATACCAGATGTAGGTAGATACTTTTATTTTGATCTACAAAGAACTTCCCAAAATCGTACAACAAATTTCTCTATGTGAATGAGCAAGAGTAGTTTGTTTAGCAAAAATTCCAGAAGGCAATTTGTTTATTTGCAAAAATAAATCTATCTCTTTTCTGTCAAAGCGGAAGAGAAGCAGTTTCTGGATTTCATGGTGGAGGCTGAATTCTCTTGTCTCTTGTAGAAAGGCGTTTGGTGGGTCCCTTCTTTGCCCAGGCCTCATTGTGAGGATGATGGTCAATATTGGAATTTTAAGGGATATCTTCGAGGAAAGTTTCTTTATTTCTTGGATGTCTCTTATCATTATTAGTTCATCTATGTTCTTAAATTTTACTAATAGGAGATTAAACTCATGAATGGGTATTAAGGATACCAAGGATACAGCTCTTCCAAAAGCTTCCTCATTATCTATAATATTGTTGGTGATATTTTGTGATGGATCATAATATGTTGCACCCAATAGCATCAATGATGTGATATTTTCTTTATGGTCTCATGAAGAACACACAGCCAAAGTCTCTTCGAAAATAAACTACTGAATCTTAACGATAATACCAATCTCTCTTTTCCTTCTATTGTTAACATGAACATTTCCTGCGGTATTCATGCCACTCAACTTTCAACCTCCATACATATGTGTGAAACTTGATAATATATAGCAAAGGATTTATCAAACTTTTCATACCATAACCAGTAATTGTCATCCCAGTCACAGGGCATCTTATGTGGAGGCTTGAGATATGATCTCTACTCATTGGAGCATATCTTCATTGTCATAGAATCTTATTTTAATCAGAAAGAGGTCAGCATGTACGGTCAATCGATTCAGGGTCTTCACCGGTGGAGGTCATTTGGTCTTCGGGACCGAGTGTGGAGTTGCCGGTGGAAAATATTTAGCCCCAAAGGAAGGTAAAATGTTTTATGGTTTCACCACCATATTTTATTTGATGCAATCTAAATATTTTTTGGGTTTTTAAGGTTTAAACGATTGTGTGGAAAACTAAAGAGTCTGTAAGCGGCAAGCAACTATGAACTCAAAAATTTCCCCGGCGGATACTTGGAAATGTTGGGTGACTCCGGGTGATTGTCAAAAAATGTCTCTGAACCAAATCTCTAATGTCACATGGTCTCACACCAAGCAAAAATGATTAAGGGTTCTTGTTGGAAGTCTTACCATAAATATTGGTTTTGCAGCAATGACAAGATTGGCAAAAGTCCAAGTCACGGAAGTTAGCAACATTTCAACCAACACAGGATTCTAGGATCTGGCAAAGTGCGAATCCGGAGAGGATCTCTCCAATATGCACAAAGATGAATTTGTCTTTGAAGTTTATGGTAATGATATTAGGCTAGTTATGAAGACCAAGGGTTTTTGTTGCTTTGGTTGGAAAAAAGATAAATAAGAAATTGAAGGGAAGTCTAAATGAAGGGTGAAGATGAATGAAAGCGAAAATTGATTTAGCTAAGAAGATAGGCAGAAAGCAGCTTCAATCCATTGGGCTATGGAGTCATAGTAGGGTTTAATTGGAGTAGCAAGAGGCAAGAGTGGTCCATGGGGCAAGTCATCTATGTATAAGGATCTCTTTAAAGTTTGATTTATGGAATGGAGTGATACATCAAGAAGGAAATAAACGGATGCGAGAACAAAGAGCGGCCTAGGATCCGATAAGGGTTTTTAAACCGGTCGACCTTTCTTGATGGACTTAAGAAGGACATGAAAACTGAGACTAGGATTTGGGAAGTGCTTTTAAACTAGCCAGCCTTTGATACACTTTCAATAGAAAACATACAAAACAAGGGGAAACACAAAGATAACACAGAATGGTCTAAGATCTGGTAAGTGCTTCTAAACTAGCCAGCTTTTAACACATTCCAAGGGAAACATTCAGACAGTCCTTGGGAGTGGAACTAGTACTAGAGCGCACCATATCTTCCAGCGTTCATCTCTACTTAACTAATACTGAACATAACATTCAAGACTGACATTCAGCTAAATAATCAGATGAGGGAACACCAGCATTCCTATGTTTAAACTGAATTAAATCATTCCTAAATAACACAGATTGGAAGAAAACATTCAAATAAAGATTTCTCAGCCAGAGAGGGTTACTGATATACAGTAGGTCCTAACCCTGTTTAAACTGTTCTTTACAGTGGAAAATGAAACAAAATGAAAACAGAAATAAAATAACAAGTTACGAATGAGAATAACATCACCGTCAACATAGACCATGATCCCATAAATCAGCTTGTATTTATGTTCCAAACTAGTTACAACCTTTAAGTCCAATGGTTCTTTATAGTTTCAGGCTTCTCAGCTCAACTTAGGTATTTTCTCTTACAAACAGAGCTTACAGCAGCTTCAGAAAACTATTTACATGCTACAGATATGCAGTGACCAACAGTTTCTCATCTTCTACATAAGTATTTATAGAAGAATGAGGAGAAAAAGATCTGAGGAAAAGACCTCTTAGGACAATTAATATAGGGTGATGACTTCTCGTCCTTTTGAGGGGCTCGATGGAGAAGCTTACAGGTGTTTCATTGTATTAACTATTTTACAATTAATATCAAAGCTCGGTGGGAGCTTTATTTGACTTTGAGGCTCCGTGTACGTTTGGAATAACTTCTGCAGATAGTTCTACATTTATTTCCTTGCAGAAGTAACTCCCTGGCTATGCTGGAGGTGAATATCTGATTTTCTTCAATAACTTCAGCCTCTGCTTTGAAAGGTTTGAGGCACAGGTAGCTCTGTGGTAGCTGAGGAATCAATTTGCCTCAAGATGTGGCGGTGGAGGCTTTCTGTCTGATAAAACACTTTAGTTTTTCTTTAAAATGTGTTTTGGGTCAGGGATTAGGATTTTGATGACCGTCTTAGCTGTAATCCCCGTAATAATGTCTTAAATCTTCATCTATTGTGCTTTATCTTTAAAATTGATACTCTTTAACTGTTCTTTTGAATAAAACAGTGTCTTGTCAATGTGCAGGGCCACACAGGGCTTTTTATGCTATCAACGCTCATGAAACATTGATAAATTATTGACTTCAAACCTGTGAATGGTTCCTTTAAATAGCTCTAAGGCACAGGAAATGTCTTTCCTAATCCTCGGCCTTCCTTATTTATACAATGGAAAACCATTAAAACACCTGCAAAACACAAAAACAATTAGGAAATCCTGCGTTTTTAGGTTAAAACTGCTTCAGAAGGCTTGAAATATTGGGACCGTTGGATGGCTGCATCCAACGGTGGAGACTTTATACAGAGGAGGTTAATAGGGATCACAAAATCGTATCGCAAATATTTGCGATGAGTGATGAGGGGTTTCACGAAAAATGTGATTTGCGATTTGCGATGGAGGAGGGAATATGCGATGGGCGGATTATGCGATGGAGAGAAACTGCGATTGGGCGGTCACATCGCAAATATTTGCGACGCGATCGAATCGCATCGCAAATATCTGTGATGGATCAAACAGACGTAAACAACGAAATGTGAAATTGCGATTACGTGATTTGTGATCAAGTGGAACGATCGCATCGCAAGTTTTTGCGATGGGTTAATTGAACAAACCATGGAAAATGCGATAATGCGAGATTGCGATTTGCGATAAGCGGTGGGCCATATATTATATAATATGAACTTTATAATAAAGTTTATATAATAACGTATGGCGGGGTATGAAAAAGGGGAAGTGGTTAGAAGGGTGGGGCTTTATAACATAAAGTCTTTATTATAAAGTCCTGTGGGTTATTTGAGGGGTTTCGGTAAAGCTAAAGAATGATTCTTCAACCTTAATAAGAGTGATTTTCATGAATGGGAGAAAATGAATCATGAAAACAAAGGGGATTTTACAGAGAAAAAGGGGAGCATATGAAGGTTAGTTTTGAGTGGGAGAAGGGCGAAAATGATGGTTCTTCAGCAGTCTCTTCTTATGAAATTAGCAGAATTTCAGAGCATGAAATGGAAATAGTAAATGAAGATTTCGGACAAAGGCATGAGGCCTTCAGGGAGTCTTCAAGAGCCAACAATTTTTAGTGATAAAATTTTTTCCTTGGAGGCTCAAAAAGTCTTAGCCACCTTTTGGTATAACAAAATATTATAGGTGGCTAACAGTAACCATAACCTTAACCTTAACCAAACCTTAACCTAACCCTTAACCTTAACCTTACCTTGACCCTACCCTTAACCTAATCTTGATGTTAACCTAGACCTTAACCTTAACCTTAACCCTTATCCTTAACATTTACCTAACCTTAACCTTAACCTAACCTTGACCTTAACTACAACCTAACCCTAACCTTAATCTTAACCTAACCTTAACATTGACCTTAACTATAACATAACCTTTACCTTGACCAAACTCTTAACGTAAACTTAACCTTGAATTTACCCTTAACATAACCTTAATTTTGAACTTACCCTTACCCTTAACATTAACCTTAACCTTAACTTTACCCTTAACCTTAACCTTAACCTAACCTTAAACTTAACCTCGACCTTAACCTTAACCTTAACCTTAACCTTAAGGTTAGGTTAAGGTTAAGGGTTTGGTCAAGGTTAGGGTCAGGTTATAGTTAAGGTTAAGGTCAAGGTCAAAGTTAACCTTAACCCTATCCTTAGGTAAACTTAAGGTTAAGGTTAAGGTTTAGTCAGGTTAATGTTAAGGTTAATCTTACCCTTACCTTAAACTTACCCTTAACCTTAACCCTAACCTTAACATTAACCTTAACCTAACCCTAACCTTAACTTTACCCTTAACCTAACCTTAACCTTGACATTACCCTTAGCGTAATCTTAACCTTAACCAAACCCATAACCTTAACCTTAACCTGAACCTTAACTTTACCCTTAACCTTGACCTTAACCTTAACTTAACCTAAACAGTAACCTTAACCATAACCTTATCTTAACCTTAACCTTAACCTTAACCTTCCCAAACCCTTAAGGTTAGGTTAAGGTCAAGATTAAGGTTAGGGTTAACGTTAAGGTTAGGTTGAGTTTAGGTTAAGGTTTGGTCAAGGTTAGGGTTAGGTTAAGGTTAAAGTTAAGGTTAGGTTAAGGTTATGGTTAAGGTTAAGGTTAGGTTATAGTAAATGTTAAGGGTAAAGTCAAGGTTAAGGTTACGTTAAGGGTAATTTCAAGGTTAAGGTTATGTTAAGAACAAGTTTAAGGTTAAGGTTGAGGTTAAGGTTATGGTTAAGGTTAGGTTAAGGGTAAAGTTAAGGTTAAGGTTAGGTTAAGGTTAAGGTTAATTTAAGGTTAGGTTAAGGTTAAGGTTAATGTTAGGGTAAGGTTAAGTTTAAGGGTCTGATCAAGCTTAGGGTTAGGTTAGAGTTAAGGTCAGGGTTAAGGTTATGTTATGATTAAGCTTGAGGTTAGGTTAAGGTTAAGGTTAGGTAAAGGTTAAGGTTAAGGTTAATGTTAAGGGCCTGGTCAAGGTTAGGGTTAGGTTAAGGGAAAAGTTAAGGTTAAGGTCAAGGTTAAGGGTAAAGTTAAGGTCAATGTTAGGGTTATGTTATAGTTAAGGTTAAGGGTCTTATCAAGGTTAGGGGTAGGTTAAGCTTAAAGTTAAGGTTAGGTTAGGATAAGATAAAGGTTAAGGTTACGGGTTTAGTCAGGTTAAGTTTAAGGTTGCAATTAAGGTTAAATTCAAGGTTATCTGTTTGGTTAAGTTTAAGGTTAGGTTAAGTTAAGGTTAAGGTTAGGTTAAGGGTAAAATTAAGGTTAAGGTTAGGGGAAGGTTAAGGTTAGGTTAAGGTTAAGGTTAAGGTTAAGTTGAAGGCTAAGGGTAAGGTTAAGGTCAAGGTCAAGGTCAAGGTCAAGGTCAAGGTCAAGGTTAAGGTTAAGGTTAAGGTTATGGTTATGGGAAGGTTAAGGTTAATGTTATGGTTAAGGTTAAGGTTAGGTTAAGGTTAAGGTTAAGGTTATGGTTATGGGAAGGTTAAGGTTAATGTTATGGTTAATGTTAAGGTTAGGTTAACGGTAAAATTAAGGTTAAGGTTAGGTTAAAGTTAAAGTTAGGTTAGGGTAAGGTTAAGGTAAGGGTTAAGGTTAAGGTTAAGGGGTTAAGGTTAAGGTTAATGTTAAGGTTAAGATAATGTTAAGGTTAAATTTAAGGTTAGGGTTACGTTATAGTTAAGGTTAAGGTTAGGTTAACAATAAAGTTAAATTTAAGGTTAGGTTAAAGTTAAAGTTAGGTGAGGGTAAGGTTAAGGTTAAGGTTAAGGTTAATGGTAAAGTTAAGGTTAAGGTGAAGGTTAGGTCATAGTTAAGGTTAAGGTTATAGTTAAGGTAAAGGTTAAGGTTAAGGTTAAGGTTAGGTTATAGTTAAAGTTAAGGTTAAGGTAAAGCTTAAGGTTAAGGTTATGGGTCTTAACCTTAACCTTCACTATAACCTTAAACCTAACTATAAAATTAGCTATAACCTAACTCTAACCTTTACCAAACCCTTAACTTGACTAAACCTGTAACCTTTACCCTAACGTTACCCTTAACCCTTACCTTAACCGTAACTTTACCCTTAACCTAACCTTTACCTTAACCTTAACCTTAACCTTACCCCCTTAACCTTAACCTTAATCTTAACATGACTAAACCCGTAACCTTAACCTCACCCCTACCTAAACTTAACCTTAACCTTAACGTAACCTTAAGTTTAGGTTAAGGTTATGGTTAAGTTAAGGGTAAAGTCAAAGTTAAGGTTAGGTTAAGGTTAAGGTTATGGTTAATGTTACGGTTTTAGTCAGGTTAAGGTTAAGTTTAAGGGTTTGGTTAAGGTAAGGTTAAGGTTAAGGTTAAGTTCAAGGTTAGGGTTAGGTTGAGGTTAAGGTTAAGGTTAGGTTAAGGGTAAAATTAAGGTTTAGGTTAGGTTAAAATTAAGCTGAAGGTTAAGGGTAAGGTTAGGGTAAGGTTAGAGTTAAGATTAGCAGAAGGTTAAGGTTAAAGTTAGGCTAAGGTAAGGATAAGGTTAATGTTAGGTTAAGTTAGGTTAAAATAAGGTTAAGGTTAACGTTAAGGTTATGGGAAGGTTAAGGGCTTAATCGTACCCTTAACCTTAACCTAAAATTAACCCTAACCTTAACCTTGAAATTAATTATAACTTAACCCTAGCCTTAAACTAACCTTAACCTCAACTTTAACGTTAACCTTACCCTAACGTTAACCATAACCTTAACCTTAACCTTAACCTTAACCTCACCCCCTTAACCATAACCTTAACTTGAATAAATCCGTAACCTTAACCATACCTTAATCTAACTTTAACCTTAAACTTAACCTTAACCTAACTATAACCTTACCCTTAACCTTAACCTTTACCTTAACTATAACCTAACCCTAACCTTGACCAAACCCTTAATATTAACCTTAACCTTAACCTTTACTTATTCTTAACCTTGACCTTAACCTTAACGTTAACCATAACCTTAACCTTACCTTAACCTAACCTAACCTTAACCTTAACCTTAACCTTACCCTTTACCTTAAACTTAACCTTGAAGTTAACTATAACCTAACCCTAACCTTGACGAAACACTTAACCTTAACCTTACCCTAATCTTAACCTTAACCTAACCTTAAGCTTCCCGTAACCATAAACTTAAACTTAGCCTTAACCTTAACGTGACTAAAATCGTAACCTTAACCTTAACGTTAAGGTTAAATTTAGGGGAAGGTTAAGGTTAAGGCTAAGGTTAGGGTTAAGGTTAGGGGAACGTTAAAGTTAAATTCAAGGTTAAGGGTAAAGTTAAGGTTAAATTTAGGTTAAGGTTAAGGGTTAAGGTTATGGTAATCTTATAGTTAAGGTTAAGATAAGGTTAAGGGTAAGGTTAATGTTAAGGTTAAGGTTAAGGTTATGGTTAAGGTTAAGGCTAAGGTTAGGTTAAGTTAAGGTTAAGGATCAGGTTTTGTCAAGGTTAGGGTTAGGTTATAGTCAAATTTAAGGTTAGGGTTAGGTTATAGTTAAATTTAATTTTTAGGTCAAGGTTAAGGGTAAGGTTAAGGTTAGGTTAAGGTTAAGATTAGGTTAAGGGTAAAGTTAAGGTTATGGTTAGGGTAATATTAGGGTTAAGGTTAGGGGAAGGTCAAGGTTAAGGTTAGGTTAGTCAAGGTTAGGGTTAGGTTAAGGTTAAGGTTAAGGTTAAGGTTAGGTTAAGGGTAAAGTCAAGGTTAAGGTTATGGTTATGGGAAGGTTAAGGTTAAGGTTAAGGTAAAGGTAAGGTTAAGGTTAAGGTCAAGGTCAAGGTTAAGGGTAAGATAAGGTTAAGGCTAAGGTTAGGTTAAGGTCAAGGTTAAGGTTAGGCTAAGGTCAAGTTTAGGTTAAGGTTAAGGTTAAGGGTAAGGTTAAGGTTAAGGTTATGGTTAAGGTTAAGGTTAAGGTGACGGTTAGGTCAAGGTTAAATGAGGTTAAGGTAAGGTTAAGGTTAGGTTAGGCTATAGTTAAAGTTAAGGTTAAGGTTAGGTTAAGGGTAAAGTTAATGTTTAGGTTAAGGTTAAGGTCAAGGTTACGGTTATGTTAAGGTAGGGTTAAGATAAGGTTAAAGGTTACAGTTTTAGTCAGGTTAAGGTTAATTTTAAGGTTATGAGTTTAGTGAGGTTAAGGTTAAGGTTATGGTTAAGGAGGTAAGGTTAAGGTTAAGGTCAAGGTCAAGGTTAAGATTAAGTTAGGTTAAGGTTAAGGGTTTGGTCAAGGTTAGGGTTAGGTTATAGTTAAGGTCAAGGTTAAGGTTAGGGTTAAGGTTAAGGTTATGGTTAAGGTTAAGGTTAAGGTTAGTGTTGTAGCCGCTACAACGCCACCCAAAATTTTGGGTATATTTGAAATTTCGGGTCCCCCTCTGCTCGCTTAGTCGTTAAAGTCTTTCACCCGACCCGCTTTTAGTGACATCCCAACGACCTATCCCCAACCCCTCATGAGCTTTCTCACCATCATGATCAGATGTTGTTGCTGCAATCATGCCATGTGTGGGAGGGATCATCTAGCATATGCTCAAATAGGAGCTTTTCTGTGAATTGAGGATGTACATTAGCAGCCATCTCGCCATGGGTCATTAAGCATGTTTTTTGAATACTTCTCTTAAGCTCGTTAGTCTCATATGTTTTATCTAGGGACACCATTATCAAATAGTAAACTAATTAATGTTATAATGTTTCATACAGGTCAATCCCACGGATGATACACCCAAAATTTCATCAGCACACCGATGAGAAGGATAAGAGTAGTGCAAGCTGAAACATGAGAAGTGGAGGACATCTATCGCATGTACGTAGGAAATAAGACCGTGCCAGTCAAGGGAACTTGCGGTCACAATGGGACTTGGGAAAAAATTGCAGGCTATAAGTTTGTTGGCTTACTTGAAATATCAACGGAAATGCCCATGGCCCTTTTTGGTGTTGTGTCCATTAAAGTTGCGACCTTGACTCAAGGTGACAATACCTCTGGATGTAGCAAACAATTCAAGCTGCTAAGATATATTGTGCATGCATTCATGCTTTGGCCCAAAAGATTTACTTTTCAAGAATGGAACTCTTACATTGCCACCACTGCTTGCGGTTACAGTATTGGCTCCATTGGTCCCACTTCAGAAGAAAATTTATGCATCTGTATTGCATCAAGATTTGACCAGTTTCAAACAAGTGGTTCAGGCACTCAGCATCAATCTTTACAAAATATTATGGTACGAATACGAAATACATGTAGCCATTCTTATCATTTTAATGGTGTGGAGCCAGAGCCATTTGAAGAATGTGAACACTTAGTTTAGGTGAGTGGAAAGCTCATCATCTTGGACATTTTGCTTGAGAAGCTGCATAGTCAAGGACATCGTGTCTTGATTTCTTCTCAAATGATGCAGACAATAGACATTCTTCAGGATTACTTAGAGTTGCGAAGGTATTCTTATGAGTGTCTTGATGGATCAGTAATAGAATAAGAGCATTTTGCAGCTGTGCAAAGCTTTGGTGGCAAAGCATCAACACTGCCAGATTCAAGTGACATCAGAAAGGCCAATGATGATACTCATGAAGCATTTGTATTTTAATATCTAATCGAGATGGTGGTGCTAGTTTGAATCTTGCAGGAACTGATATTGTCATTTTCTGTGAGCAGGACTGGAATCCACAAGTTGAAAAGCAAGCATTACAGCGTGCTCATTGTGTTGGTTAGCTGCATCATGTTTTGGCAATAAGCATTGTAACAGAAAACACAGTTGAGGAGGTGATTATGCAAAGGGCCCATAGAAAATTGCAGCTTAGTCACAATGTTATTGGCCATGATGATGTCGATCCAGAAGTGCATAGATCAGACTCTATAAAAGGTGGTGATTTGAGGTCCATAATAATCTATGGCCTGCACAAATTTGACCCATCATGACAACATAGAAGGAAGCTCTTGGTTATAATTCTTTAGCTGTTCAAGGTACATCTGAGAGTCTGAGTGTTGTACCAAAGTCAGATAATGGCGAAGTACATTTTGTCTTTGGAGATTGTACAAATTCTATAAAAGTCCATTCTTCTGAACTGACAATAATTTTGAGTTTTGTTGACAACTCTGGCAAATTGGGGAAGGGAAGCAATGTTTGTTAGACCTAAGCTACATGGCGGACACACTTTCGATGGACCAAGGTTATGATTTTTAAATATTATGTAATTAAACCAAGGCGCAAAACAATGTACTTTCCAAATCATATAAAATGGCGGATCAGAACTATATGAAAACACATTACAAATGGGCTTAGTTTCAACCTATGGTAAAACATGTGGAGCGGATATATAATGGTCAAATTTTATGTTTAAAACATGTAGCAAGATATTATGACAAACCCATAGTGGAAATGTTATGATAACTATGGTACGATATACGAATATCTATAGTTTTAAACAGTGCAGAGTGACGACTTTTTTGGAGGAGGTCGGGTTTTTCCATTGTATTCTCTGTATGCAAGCACACAAAAGCCAGCCGCTACTAGAATGCCCAGCTTCTTTCGACATATAGAATGAAGCTTCCTGCCAGCATAAGGGGTCAATAATAAGGAATTTTTCCTCTGCGCTGCTAGCTATGTATTTTCTGGACACTTGTATGGTCAATAGAGATGGTGCGCTGACACCAATCCCTTACGCGTATTTCTCTGCGCACCATTGATTTTTTTGTAAGCGCTCTATTGGGGCCCTTATAAAGCTGGTGGTCACTTGTTGATTATGTTTAATTTGAAGGACATTGCCCTCTAATGACAGCCATATCAAATCAACAAACCTGTTAAAACCGCCAGCCTTCTGATGGTCTCTCATTTTAAGCATTTCGACAGTCAATGTGATATGCTTCAGGATACCTTGTTACTAGTTTTCATATAATCCTTATATATATATACCTCACAAAGGAATATGGTTTTCTTGAGACTGTTTATAATCTCGTTCGAGAGAACCTTGGCTCATGTTATCGTGGTGTCCTTTCGAGCCTTGTTTGACTATGTGTCGAAAAAGCGTAAATCGCGTTCTTAAGAGGGCAAAGATTATCTGAACCAAGCTATCGACGACGGCTCCCAAATGAGGATATAAATCATTTAAGCCAATGGAAAATCTGACATGTTGAACTAGACAGAACGAATCCTGACTCTTCATGCCGGATTAGATGGATGCAATTTTCCCAATGCATGCTACCATGCATGAACGATAATAATGCTACTATGCACAAACGAAGGTTTCTGATCGAAAAGGTCGCTGACACAGCTTTTCAGGGATCGTTTAGCTCTGCATTATTAATACTCCCGACATGCAAGGATCTGATGGTCGTTTTCACCGCTCAAATTTGGCATGCAATGACAATGCTCCACATGATCAATTTTCATATGGATAGAAGGTTGAATCCCTTAGTCTCTGGTTGAGTTAATGCAGCCAACCAAACCTTCGAAAAAATAAGCATCCTTTGCAATACGCTGCGTCCAGTGCAACCTTCACATCCTGTAAGTCCAAAACGCCTCCAACTGTGTCTCCAAGGCACCAAAGAAGTTACGAATCAAGCCCATATATGCTGAAGGTCAGAGCTAGGTTATATTCAAAGTGTGAATAGTTGCACGTAATTCGCATGCCTTATCAGCAGCCTGAGGAATTATTTCTGGTGAAAGCATAGCCACAAAGTGAATACCTATGCGTGGCTCATGGCTATGCTGAGGTTCTACGCAACCTCATCCCAAGAGGCATGCTACCACACTAGTCATCACGCTAGAGATTAAATTTAAGCTGAGCATTTGGAACCCAGACAACGTCGAAGGAATTGGTTGAACGTTCGACGGATTAGAAAATGCGAACGCGTGACCTTTTTGAGGTCGCATTTCATGAAAAATCAATAGGTCGCACTATTCTCAAATTTATGGGTTGCAACACTGAGGAGTAGGTCACAATGCAACTTTGCGACCTCTGCAAAGTCACATTTCGAAAGGCAGTGTTGATTCACATTTCCCCATGGGTCGCTGGGTCGCATAAGCTCAGCAACGAGCTGGCAGCATGACCCCTACTATGCTGCGACCCTGCCACTTCGCTAAGAAGAAATGCCCTCACCTTCACCCGTCGTGTCAACATGAAGGATCGTGAGCACATCTCAAGAGCTGGAAAATATTATTTAACAAAATCACTTTTCCCCTCCATGATTAATCATTTGATCATGCTTCAGATCGAACAACATTTCGAAGGGCCTTCCCCTCATTAATGTCTCGGTGCAAATTGTTGAACATGAAAGGAGTATCATTAGTGCATATCATAATAGATGTCACAGAGAACATAAGGAGCATGTTGCCCAAGCTAACACTTCCCATCAATTGAGTCTACATTCCGAACTCAGTCTACAGCCATACTAATCTGATTTTACAATAGTTGAAGAGGTGCAGGGAGAGCCTACACCGTTCACCCTGATGACATAGTGACACAGCACTTGACCACACAGGGGTCCAACTAATTTTATCTGTGATATAGTTGTTGCATTTTTTATGTTGATTCCCTAACATGTATATATATATATATATGGATGGCTCATTTAAATTCTCTTATCTACAGGTTATATGAGAAGATGTTGATTTACTCTCTTGTCTTTTAGGTAACATAAAGAAACAGCTATGTCTACCCAAATTGAAAGAACTACTAGCTCTCTCCGGAGGATGCAGGTTTGGGTTTCAAATCAACCTCAAAACCTCGTGTTATGTGGATGCTTAGTCTCTCACTCGAAACAGAAACATCACTTTCCCACTTATCAACTCACACAAATTCCTTCAGCATGGAAAAGGAATCACCAACAGATAGGAGCTATTGTTTCACGTGGTGAGAGCTAAGACTATCTCAACAAGAGTAATGTAGAAGGGCTAAAACCCCCAGGTCGAAGATTTCCTCAGGTTTCCAGGTCATGGAGTCGTGTTCCATGCCAAATGCTCGACGACGCGACCCAGCAACTAGCGACTGGGTCACGAGGTCGCAAATCCAAGAAGGTCGCAAGGTCAAAAATCTAGGAAGGTTGCGAGGTCACAAACCGAAATAAGGGCCACAAGTTGTTGTTCTTCCCAAGGTCGCATGTCACATATTGCCCGAGGTTGCAAGTCGTTGATCTGCCCGAGGTCGCGAGGTCACAGGTCGCGGATTGTCCGAGGTCGCAAGTCGTTGATCTGCCCAAGGTCGCAAGTCGCATATTGCCCAAGGTCGCAAGTCACTAATCTGCCCAAGGTCACAAGTCACATAGGTTGCCAGGTTGCTAAGTTGCATCCCCTATTAAATGCCCGATGGCGCGACCCAGCGACCCAACGATTAGGTCGCAAGGTCGAAGGTCGCATATTTGCCAAGGTTGCAGGTCGCATATCTGCCGAGGTCGTAGGTTGCGGATGGTCCAAGACTGGGTCACAAGGCAGCCCAATCGTTGGGAAGCTGAAAAGTCAGGGACCCCAAAGGGAAAGCTTTGCTCTATAAATACTTCCTTCGGGAACTTATTGAGGACCTTTTTTTTGGGACTATAGCTGAGTACATTGTATTACCATAGGATTATACATTTGAGCATGAATACAAGAATTTTGAAAAATCCCTTTGTGGATCTGGTGTTGTCATATGTATGAGCGTTATTGAGTATTATATTTTTAGTTTCTGAACATCTTTAGATTAAGGGAACTGTATCTTTAATTCACATCACAATTGCATAACAGTTTGCTGAGTATGTTAATGGTGGTTGAGTTCATTTCACTTTCTTAACAAATGTTGATGGCTTTGTTTATTAGCATTTGTGTTACCATTTAAAACTTTTAGGAAGTGAAGGGCGTTCTTGCCATGAGGAACTGTTTCCTTTGTGGCCTGAACAGTTTACAAGCATGACCCTAATGAAGTGTTGTTAACAACATTTCCTTCGGTCTCCATGCTTTATTATTTCCTCTTGCTACTCATAGTGTTGTATGTACATTTAATGCATCAATCATATGTCTTGTATCATTTGATTAGGTGTGTATCCACTGTTTTATAGAGTTTAAGAGAGACCCAAAGAAAGGAGGAATCAATGGTAGCCGGACCCACACCCAGGACGGGATCCCCATTTCAAGCGGTTCAAGGTCTAATTGGGACCTTTTACCGGGGAGATCCCCTATTGTTGGCTGGATAGATTTTCCCGTCAGCAGAATTGGTGCTAGAAGGAGGGCTTGATGACAAGCTAAGCCCTTAGAGCCTTCAGTTAATCTCATATCTGTAATGGCTCGTTCCAAGATCATTCTCCCGAGATGTTTTTCGGAGTTTTATGAGCCTCGATACTTCATCCCTGATGAACTTACATATCACTTGTCCTAGCTAAAATTCGATGGTGAAAACGGAGTATCTATAACCCAACACCTTTTAGATTTTTGTGACTTTGGTGAGTGCTATGAAATTGACAATGAAGGTTTGATTTGTTTTCTTTTCTTCCTCACTCTCGAAGGTCGTGCTAAGCAATGGTGTCGCACATTGTCAGAAGCTTCCATCCATTCGTTTGAACAACTCGCCAGTAAATTGCAACAAGCTTTTCAAAGCTATGATTTTCAAAGTGTATTGATAAAGCTAAATGACATTAGAATGGAACCTCAGGAACATCTAGATGAATTTTCTATTATATTTTTTCATTATTTTTTTGAGATCCCTAAAAAGGACGTCGATTGGAAGTTGTTAAGTGAACAGTTCAGGTATGTGATCCTCGTTTCTCTTGAACAATTTCAAGTAGCAACCCAGCCTAATCCTAGTGTTCCCTATGATGACCCGCAAGTTGCTAGCTGTTTAGACTGCATCCCCAATGTTGCCTTGTCCATCGCCCCCAGCCCAAACCACATTCAGGCCTCCGAGGAGAGTATTTTTATTTGTGACATTCTCGCTCCTCCTCCTGAGTTGTCGAGTAGTGGAGTTGTGACCTCGAAAGTTATTAGCAATGATAGATGGGTGCATGAGGATAAAGCCTATTGTACTACCTTTGAATCTTTCATGGACCATGTCGAATTAGAGTTTGAAAACCATAGTGGCTCATTATCTCTCCTGGTTCATGAAACCTACCTCGAACCCACTCAATGTCTCCCTAGACACAGCCCTAAATCTGATTCGCATACTGATTATGAATCAACTCCTATCCTGGATGTAGTCGATTCCCTTACAGGGCCTGCTAGACCATTTTTTTCTCTGAATGACACAGATGCACGTGTTGAAAAGCCTTGTATGGTTAATGCCCTTGCGACTCAATATGTTTATTCATTATTCCCCGATTTATTTCATGATCCCGCCACACCAGTAATTTCTTCGAGACATTCAAAATTTCCTTAGACTGGTATTGGCGAAAATAATAAGCACGCAGATGTTGTTTCGCAATCACAGTCCAAAATTGATGAATCTTTTATATCTGATCTGTCTCACTCAAAATCTTTAGACAACCATAGGAGCGATTTCCTATCTGGGCAACTTCAAGATGTCCTCTTTATTGATCCATCCCAGTTGGTAACTCCCAGGGAGCCTAACATGTAGGTACCCAACTTGATCAAATCGACGGTTCTAGTGATCACTGCTTCTGTGAAAACATATTCACTAATATCGCTAAGGATTGTCACTCGCATCTCTTTACCGACCAGATGGAGACACCAGAATTTGATAATTCGCTCTATGAAGATTCAAGTACCCATCAGGGAATTGAAGCACTCCCGTTCTTTCCAGCTGTCATTCCTAGTTCTTCAGACCCTGACGAGATCTCTCAAACAACTCCAACAAGGTTTCCTTGGATTAGGGTTTCTGAAACGACAATTCCCAGGTACCATGCTCCTCCCAACATAACCACGTCAGATATCATTTCATCTGGGCGGATTTTTCATTCTAGTGAGGTGTTCCTCAGCACATCTTCCTGTCCCCCAATAGCTAGTGTGCAAAAACCGATATACCCCAATTTATTCACTAGTAAGAAATCACCGGCCATTGTCTCTAATCTTTCCAGTTGTTGCCCAGCCAGTACCAGTTGCAATCAGGCACCAACATGTGATTTTTGGAAAATCCATCAACTTCTCGAAAACCTTACGGTAAATTCACCCCATCCCGGCAAAGCTAAAGAATCTGATACATTGGATTACGAATATGTCAGTGCGCAAAATTTCTGCCGAATTGATTCAAAGCCCACTGACATTGTTCAAATCATCACATTTCATGATCACAACAATCCTCCTGTTGGTCTCACCAAGCAATCAAAGTTGGGAAGCCCCCCGCTTGAAGGTCCGGTGTTTTTTCAAGGCGGTGAGGAATTTCAAGCTCCGCTAAACGTGGATTCAGATCCCCATACCCTTGACCAAACCCAGGAGCAATCCCGAACTAGGGTTTTCAAAACTAGGGTTTCTGCACTTGGATGCGCAATCACCTATAATTCACTTGGCACATGCTTATTGTTTCTATTCCATAAAACTGATCATCCTCCACACCATGATGAGGTTTCCATTTGGTTCGACAGATCTTACTCGATGAATATACTCACAAACAGGCAATGTCTTACCCCCCCTCCCGTCATACCTAAGGTTGTGCATGAATCGGTTTGTTTCATTTATAAAAAATGTTGAGTTTCAAGAACATATTGTTGTGTATCAGGATGAGAGTGGAATTCACCTCACACAACCCATTCTGGCGTGTTTTCTGGTAAGTATCCATGGTCTTCTAGCCATTGCACATGCTCTTCAGGTAAGTTTTGTTGTTGCTGCACTTTTTTGGATACTAGCTCTGATCCCGAGCATTGTTGTTGTTGCAGGATGGGAACTAATGCGGTGGCTGCACTGGAAAGCTGATTTCACATAACCTAACTACATCATTGGTTAAAATAGGGTTTTAGGTGTAGGCTAGCTAGGACCTGTTAATAAAAATTTGTTAGTTCAAAGTTTTTATTTAGATTTACTTGCCAAATTTTTACGTTATAATTTAAAAGTGTGTTTGCTATTTTTGTTTACGATTAATATCGTAGGCATCATCATGTTACAAGTTTTTTTCACTCATTTCTTTTTCAGTTGCTGGTTGTTGCATAAATAATCACTGCTTGTATTGCGCTTCTTTTCCACATACAACTGGTTGGTCATTCTCACACATGGAGTTGCATTGCATCTTGAGCCTCGCCTATTATATTGTGTTGTACACTCTCTTCCTCACCTCATTTTTGTCATATCACCTGCCACTTCATGAGCCCTCATTGCAACCCTACCACCTTGTGGTTTTGTTTTTCCCCGATTGCTGAAACAGTAACCCCATTATTTTGCATGAGATTGCGGTGGCTATCTCAAGAGGCAACTTTCTCTCAGGACAGGTCATCAAAGTCACTTTCTCAACAAGATGCTTATGAGTCTAAACTTATTTAGCCGAGGAGATATGAGCCAGTTACTTATGGGAGATCTAATGAGTTTGAATGGCCCATACCCGTAGCCTAAGCCTTGTGCCTAACATAGTCTTGGACATCTTAATGATCTGTTTTGCATGCTTTACCTATTGTGGTAGATGGGATGTGAAGGTTTAGCACTAGGGCAAACCAAAATCAGGATATCTTTCAGTTTCTGTAAAACTAGAAACAACCTTTATTGCTCGTAAAACAAGTTGGGATCCCTCATCCACCCATGAAGAATAAGTGCCACGAGCACATGAAAATAAGTGCTACAAGAACATGAGACAAATAACGGTAAAGGATCGAGAAAGGCTTCCTGCACAGAGAGGTAATGCAACGACTCTGCCGGGGTGCTAACTAGGCTCGTTGGCAGCGGAGCAACGCTTGTGATTTCTTGAAGTGACTCTATCAGGGTACTGTCCAGGCCTGCTGGCAGCGGAGCAAGACCAGAAACTTACTTTAAAAATCCTGAAAATAATAAAACCACTGCCTTGCTCCTCACATCATCAACAACTCACTAGCATCCGTGAGCTTCTGCTTTGATCTGTTATGATTAACGAGACCTAGTTGAGGCACAAGGAGTAGGCATACCTATAAAGGCCAAAGTAATTCAAATGGTCCCCACAGAACTTGTTCAATATTCCCTTGCATCACTATCTTGGCTTAGACTTTTGTTGTGATATCGACAGAGATGCTAGATTCTACTAGTGGTTCGCCATTTGTTGTAGCCACTACAACACCACCCAAAATTTTGGGTATATTCGAAATTTTGGGTCCCCCTATGCTCGCTTAGTCGTTAAAGTCTTTCACCCAACCCGTTTTCAGTGGCATCCCAACGACCTATCCCAAACCCCTCATGAGCTTTCTCACCATCATGATCAGATGTTGTTGTTGCAATCACGCCATGTGTGGGTGGGATCATCCAGCATATGCTCGAATAGGAGCTTTTCTGTGCATTGAGGATGTACATTAGCAGCCCTCTCGCCATGGGTCATTAAGCATGTTTTTTGAATACTTCTCTTAAGCTCGTTAGTCTCATATGTTTTATCTAGGGACACCATTATCAAAGAGTAAACTAATTAATGTTATAATGTTTCATACAGGTCAATCCCACGGATGATACACCCAAAATGTCATCAGCACACCGATGAGAAGGATAAGAGTAGTGCGAGCTGAAACATGAGAAGTGGAGGACATCTATCACATGTACGCAGGAAATAAGACCGCGCCAGTCAAGGGAACTTGCGGTCACAATGGGACTTGGGAAAACATTGCAGGCTATAATTTTGTCAGCTTACTTGAAAGATCAATGGAAATTCCCATGGCCTTTTTTGGTGTTGTGTCCATTAAAGTTGCGACCTTGACTCAAGGTGACAATACCTCTGGATGTAGCAAACAGTTCAAGCTGCTAAGATATATTGTGCATGCATTCATGCTTCGGAGTACAAAAGCTTTACTTGTCAAGAATGGAACTCTTACATTGCCACCACTGTCTGGGGTTACAGTACTGGCTCCATTGGTCCCACTTCAGAACAAAATTTATGTATTTGTATTGCATCAAGATTTTCCCAGCTTCAAACAAGTGGTTCAGGCACTCAGCATCAATCTTTACAAAATATTGTGGTATGACTATGAAAGACATGTAGCCATTCTTATCATTTCAATGGTGTGGAGCCAGAGCCATTTGAAGAAGGTGAACACTTAGTTCAGGCAAGTGGAAAGCTCATCATCTTGGAAATTTTGCTTGAGAAGCTGCATAGTCAAGGACATCATGTCTTGATTTCTTCTCAAACGACGCAGAAAATAGACATTCTTCAGGATTATTTAGAGCTGCGAAGGTATTCTTATGAGTGTGTTGACGGATCAGTAAGAGCAGAAGAACGTTTTTCAGCTGTGCAAAGCTTTGGTGGTGTTGTAACTCCTAGTTGAACAACAGGTGGAAAAGCATCAACACTGCCAGAGTCAAGTGACATCAGAAAGGCCAATGATGATACTCATGAAGCATTTGTATTTTAATATCAACTTGAGCTGGTGGTGCTAGTTTGAATCTTGCAGGAACTGATATTGTCATTTTCTGTGAGCAGGACTAGAATCCACAAGTTGACAAGCAAGCATTACAACGTGCTCATTGTGTTGGTAAGCTGCATCATGTTTTGGAAATAAGAATTGTAACAGAAAACACAGTGAGGAGGTGATTATGCAAAGGGCCCATAGAAAATTGCAGCTTAGTCACAATGTTATTGGCCATGATGATGTTGATCCAGAAGCACATAGATCAGACAGTATAGTAGGTGGTGATTTGACGTCCATAATAATTTATGGCCTGCACAAATTTGACCCATCATGACAACATAGAAGGAAGCTCTTGGTTATAAGTCTTTAGCTGTTCAAGGTACATTTGAGAGTCTGAGTGTTGTACCAAAGCTAGATAATGGAGAAGTACATTTTGTCTTTGGAGATTGTACAAATTCTATAAAAGGATTTCTTCTCAATCGACAATAATTTTGAATTGTGTTGACAACTCTGGCAAATTGGGGAAGGGAAGCAATGTTTATTAGTCCTAAGCTACATGGCAGACACACTTTCGATGGACCAAGGTTATGATTTTTAAATATTATGTAATTAAACCAAGGCGCAAAACAATTTATTTTCCAAACCATATAAAATGGTGGATCAGAACTATATGAAAACAGATTACAAATAGGCTTAAATATTTATATGGCGGAGTTTCAACCTATGGTAAAACATGTGGAGCGGATATATAATGTTCAAAGTTTATGTTTAAAAAATGGAGCAGGATATTATGAAAAACCCATAGTGGCAATGTTATGATAGCTGTGGTACGATATACGAATATCTATAGCCATGTTTTAAACAGTGTAGAGTGACAGCTTTGCTGGAGGAGGTCGGGTTTTTCCATTGTATTCTCTGTATGCAAGCACACAAAAGCTAGTCACTGCCAGAACACCCAGCCACTTTTGACATATAGAATGAAGCTTCGTCTCAGCATAAGGGGTCAAGAATAAGGAAGTTTTCCTCTGCGCTACTATCTGTGTATTTTCCGAACACTTGTATGGTCAATAGAGATGGTGCGCTGACACCAATCGCTTACCCATATTTCTCTGCACACCATGGATTTTTTTTTAAGCGCTCTATTGGGGCCCTTATAAAGTTGGTGGTCACTTGTTGATTATGTTTAATTTGAAGGACATCGCCCTCTAATGACAGCGATATCAAATCAACAAACCTCTTAAAACCACCAGCCTTCTGATGGTCTCTCATTTTAAGCATTTTGACAGTCAATGTGATATGCTTCAGGATACCTTGTTACTAGTTTTCATATAATCCTTATATATATATATACCTCACGAAGGAATATGGTTTTCTTGAGACTATTTATAAGCTCATTCAGGAGAACCTTGGCTCACGTTATTGTGGTGTCCTTTTGAGCCTTGTTTGACTATGTGTCAAAAAAGCGTAAATCGCGTTCTTACGAGGGCAAAGATTATCTGAACCAAGCTATCAACGATGGCTCCCAAATGAGGATATAAATAATTTAAGCCACGTTACACAAGAATGGAAAATCCAACACATTGGATTGGACAGAACAAATCCTGACTCTTCATGCCGCATTACATGGACGCAGTTTGTCCAATGCATGCTACCATGCATGAACGATAATCATGCTACTATGCGCAAACGAAGGTTTCTGTTCGAAAATGTCGCTGACACACAAATTTTTAGGGATCGTTTAGCTCTGTGTTATCAATACGCCCGACATGCAAGGATCTAATGGCCGTTTGCACTGCTCAACTCTGGCATGCGATGACAATGCTCGACATGATCAATTTTCATATGGATATAAGGTTGAATCCCTTCATCTCTGGTCGAGTTAATGCAGCCAACCAAACCTTTGAAAAAATAAGCATCCTCTGCAATACACTGCGTCCAGCGCAACCTTCATGTCCTGTAAGTCCGAAATGCCTCCAAATGTGTCTCCAAGGCACCAAAGAAGTTACGAATCAAGCCCATATACGCTGAAGGTCAGAGCTGGGTTATATTCAGAGTGTGAATAGTTGCACGTAATTCACATGCCTTATCAGGAGCCCAAGGAATTATTTCTGGTGAAAGCGTAGCCACAAAGTGAATACATGTGTGTGGCTCATGGCTATGCTGAGGTTCTATGTAGCCTCATCCCAAGAGGCATGCAGCCACACTAGTCATCATGCCAGAGATTAAATTCAAGCTGAGCATTCGGAACCCAGACAGTGTCGAAGGAGTTGGTTGAACGTTCGATGGACTGGAAAATTTGACCGTGCAACCTTTTTAACGTCACATTTCATGAAAAATCAATAGGTCACACTATTCTCAAATTGTTGGGTTGCAACATTGAGGAGTAAGTCGCAATGCGACCGTGCGACCTCTACAAAGTCACATTTCGAAAGGCAGTGTTGAGTCGCATTTCCCCACAGGTCATTGGGTCGCATAAGCTCAGCAACGAGCCGGCAGCGTGACCCCTACTACGCTGTGACCCTGCGACTTCGCTAAGAAGCAGTGCTCTCACCTTCACCCGCCGTGTCAACATGTAGGATCGTGAGCACATCTCAAGAGCTGGAAAATATTATTTAACAAAATCACTTTTCCCCTCCATGCTTAATCATTTGATCTTGCTTCAGATCAAACACCATTTCAAAGGGCATTCCCCTCATTAATGTCTCGGTGCAAATTTTTGAACATGAAAGGAGTATCGTTAGTGCATATCATAATAGATATCACGGAGAACATAAGGAGCATGTTGCCCAAGCCAACACTTCCCATCAATTGAGTCTGCATTCTAAACTCGTTCTATAGCCATACTAATCTGCTTTTCAATAGTTGAAGAGGTGCAAGGAGAGCCTACACCATTCACCCTAATGACATAGTGACACAACACTTGACCACACAGGGGTCCAACTAATTTTAGTTGTGATATAGTTATTGCATTTTTTATGTTTATTCCTTAAAATGTATATATATATATATATATATATATATATATATATGGCTCATTTAAATTCTCTTATCTGTAGGTTATATGAGAAGATGTTGATTTACTCTGTTGTATTGTAGGTAACATAAAGAAATAGCTATGTCTACCCAAATTGAAATAACTGCTAGCTCTCTCTGGAGGATGCAAGTCTGGGTTTCAAATCAACCTCAAAACCTCATGTTATGTGGATGCTTAGTCTCTCACTCGAAATAGAAACATCACTTTCCCACTTATCAACTCACACAAATTCCTTCAGCATGGCAAAGGCATCACCAGCAGATAGGAGCTATTGTTTCACGTGGCGAGAGCTAAGACTATCTCAACAAGAGTAATGTAGAAGGGCTAAAACCCCCACGTCGCATATTTCCTCAGGTCGCCAGGTCATGGAGTCGTGCTCCATGCCAAACGCTCGACGACCTGACCCAGCGACTAGTGACTGGGTTGCGAGGTCGCAAATCTTAGAAGGTCGCAAGGTCGGAAATCTAGGAAGGTCGCGAGGTCACAAACCAAAAGAAGGGCCAAAATTCGTTGATCTACCCAAGGTCGTAGGTTGCATATTGCCCGAGGTCACAAGTCGCTGATCTGCCCGAGGTCAAGAGGTCACAGGTCGCGGATTGCCCAAGGCTGCAAGTCATTGATCTGCCCAAGGTCGCACGTCGCATATTGCCTAAGGTCGCAAGTCACTAATCTTCCCGAGGTTGCAAGTCACAGAGGTTTCCAGGTCGCTAAGTCACATCCCCTATTAAATTCTTGACGATGCGACCCAGCGATTAGGTCGCAAGGTCGCAGGTCGCATATTTGCTGAGGTCGCAGGTTGCGGATGGTCCAAGACTGGGTCGCAAGGCAGCCCAACCATCGGGAAGCTGAAAAGTTAGGGACCCCAAAGGGCAAGCTTTGCTCTATAAATACTTCCTTTGGGAACTTGTTGAGGACCTTTTGTTTGGGACTGGAGCTGAGTACATTGTATTACCAGAGGATTATACATTTGAGCATGAATACAAGCATTTTGAAAAATCCCTTTGTGGATCTGGTGTTGTCATATGTATGAGCGCTATTGAGTATTATATTTTTAGTTTCTGAACATCTTTATATTAAGGGAACTGTATCTTTAATTCATATCAAAATTGCATAACAGTTTGCTGAGTATGTTAATGGTGGTTGAGTTCATTTCACTTTCTTAACGAATGTTGATGGCTTTGTTTATTAGCATTTGTGTTACCATTTAAAACTTTTAGCAAGTGCAGGGCATTCTTGCCATGAGGAACTTTTTCCTTTGTGGCTAGAACAGTTTACAATCATGACCCTAATGAAGTGTTGTTAACAACATTTCCTTCGGTCTCCATGCTTTATTATTTCCTCTTGCTACTCATAGTGTTGTATGTACATTGAATGCATCAATCGTATGTCTTGTATCATTTTATTAGGTGTGTATCCACTGTTTTATAGAGTTTAAGCGAGACCGAAAGAAAGGAGGAATCAGCGGTAGCCGGACCCACACCTCGGATGGGATCCCCATTCCAAATGGTTCAAGGTCTAATTGGAACCTTTTACTGGGGAGATCCCATGCTGTTGGCCGGATAGATTTTCCCATCAACAGTTAGGTAAAGGTTAAGGTAAGGTTAAGGTTAGGTAAGGTTAAGGTTAGGTTAAGGTTAACCTTGACCTTGACCTTAACTTTAACCTAACCTTAACCTTAACCTAATCTTAACGTTAACCTTAACCTTCCCATAACTATAACCTTAACCTTAACCTTAACCTTTACCTAACCTTATCCTTATCCTTAACCATAACCTTAACCTTAACCTTAACCTAACCTTAACCTTGACCTTAATTATAACCTAACCCTAACATTTACCAAACCCTTAGCCTTAACTATAACCTAACCGTAACCTTAAACAAACCCTTAACCTTAACCTTATCTCACCCTTAACCTTAACTTATCCTTAACGTTAATGTTAACCTTAACCTTGACCTAACCGTACCTTAACCTTACCTTAACCTAACTTAACATTAGCATTAACGTTAGGTTAACGATAAAGTCAAGGTTAAGACTAAGGTTAAGGTTAAGGGTAAAGTTAAGGTTAGGTTAAGAGTAAAAATAAGGTTAACATTAGGGTTAATGTTAGGGTAAGATTAAATTTAAGGTTAATTTTAAGGGTTCGGTCAAGGTTAGGGTTGGGTTATAGTTAAGTTCAAGGCTAAGGTTAGGTTAAGGTTAAGGTTAAGGGTTAGGTTATAGTTAAGGTTAACCTTTAGGTTATAGTTAGGGTTAACCTTAACCTTAACCTTAACCTTAACCTTAACCTTGAACTTAACTATAACCTAACGCTAACCTTTACCAAACCCTTAACCTTAACTATAACCTAACCCTAACCTTAAATTTTGTTATACCCAATGGTGGCTAATTTTTTCTTTCAAACCTTCAAAGAGATAATTCATTTTGAAAAATTATCATCTTTTGAAGTTTTTATGATGATTTTTTATAATCTTCACTACTTTTTCCCTTTTAATCCTAAAGAACCTGCTATTCACCGAGAGAAAACTGCTTAAGAAACCCATTTTCCATCATTTCACCCCTCCTTTTTCTCATAAAATAACCCCCATCTTCATCCTTATTTTCTTCATAAATACCCTCCATTAACCGTCATTTAGCCTCTAAACCATTCTAAAAACCATTTTAAACCTTATATCTCCCTTTTATCTGGTTTGAAAATCCCTTCTTTCATATACCGAAACCCCAATCTTGGCTTAAAAACACTATTTTTGGGCCTAAATCAATCTTTTTACACTATAAGGCATTTAAGCCCCCGAGGGCTTATTTCCTTAGAACCTTTCCTCCATACAACCTAAATCCCCACAATCGGGGTGCTAAAAGGCTTAAAAAACCTTTCCCAAACCCCTTTTCCTTTGTTTTTTTCATTCCCGACATGAATATTTTAAAATCAATCCTAACCGTCGATCTCTGCAGATCAACGACCATTGGCTCATTGCATCGCAGGAATTCATCGCATCGCGATCACAAACTCTCTTATCACTTTCCTTTCCCTCCTACAATGCTGATCTACCGATTAAATTTCAGTCGTCGAATCGACAAGAACTGATGGCTGAGATTTAATAATGCGTGGCTCATAGCCTCCGACATCATGCTCGCCGATTAAATCCTGACTGTCGATCATCCTTTAGATCCGATGACCAGTGCATAATCGCATATCGAAAATCCAAAGTTCCCTACCTTTTGACCTCTATCGATGTGATGCTCTAATGAAATCTCAGACGTTGAATCCACAAGAACTAACAGCCTAGATTCAATCGCACTCCTCCCTTCGCCTTCCCTATGCCTTCCTCCGAGTTAAATCCTGACCGTTGATCTTCTCAGATCCAACGGCCAGCGCTTAATCATACATTGCAAATCCAAATTTCTTGTTCACTCTCGACCTCTGATGTGCGATCCTCGATTTAATCCTGACCGTTCATTCTGCCGGATCCAATGGTCCATGCTTCATCACAGTTCTGCCATCCTCGTAACCCTTCATCCACCATCTTTCAATATTTTCCATTGATATTCTTAGATTGGATAGTCCACAGTACTTCCCCTTTCAAAACCCCACCCTTCTCATTCTCCCCATTGACAAATCTCTGCCATTTATCTTCTCAGATCGGATGAATCACATTTAAACTGCCATTTGACCCCACCTACCTTTCCGCCCACGCAGCTTTCCCTCCATCATGTTTTATCCGCACCGTCAGATCTAGAGCCTCTCATATGATGGTTGAAAACCTGTTTCGTGTAATTTTTGCACTTGAACGTTATCATTCCAAAAAAACGTGAAATGGGCGGTTTTGTAAGGGATAGGTGTTAGCAGGTGTACCATATCGCGTTTTTTTGAAAAAAATTCAAAACCACCCCAGCGCTGTGTCAAAACCATTCTAGTTTTTTGCTAGACCACCTTCTCCATTGCATTAACTTTTCACCTTTTAAATCCTGGCCATCGATTTTTTTGATCTGACAGCTCACGTTATGTCCCAAACCCAATTCATCTGCTCCATATAAATATCTCGAATGACTCCATTATTCGATCTCGGTCGTCGATTGTTTTAATCTAATGGCCCAAATTACATTATGATCACATTTCATTTATCCTCTATCTATTCTCCGAAAGATTTCGTTGCCTAATCTCCACCGTTCATATTTTTATCCGACAGCCCGGATTTAATCTCTCCCATTTCACCCAAACTTCTCCCAAATGACTTGTTCGAGAAATCTCCACCATAGATCTCCGTGGAATATTCTAATCCAACGGTACCCGATTCACCCTCACACCCAAACTCCATTTGCACCTGTTACGCTTCCACCAAGCGGTTTCCTCTGTTTTTGCTGCAAATTCCTTCATTCTGCACAGCTCCATCCCCTCCATTTAACCTCTAAAGCAGTATTAACCAATTTTGTGGGATTTTATATAATATATTTGTGTGTTTTTGCAGGGTTTTTTAATGGTGGTTGATCTGTGTTCTTTCCACAGTCACAGACAGGAGACAAAGAGGTTCGGAATGATGATTCCATGCCTTAAATCAATGAAGAAAGGGAAATCTGCAGGGTTTCAAACTATGATTTTTTCCGTGCCTCATGGGCATTGGCAATATCCTAAAATCATCTACGCGCCTGTAAACACAGTAAAAATTAAACAGCCAAAGAGTATCATTGATGAAAAAATCAGAGTTAAAGGGAGATTAAAAGCCTAAACCTGAAAACCAAGGTTTTAATCCTTTAGTTCAAAGAATTAAAGACAGTGTTAAAGACAAAAACTAGAAGACAAAGATTAAGCCTAATTATGCCTAAAACACAGATCAAAAGCACATTAAAGGTGTTTTAGAAAAATACAAGGAGATCTGTCAGTCTGAAAGGCCTCCACTGCCACATTAGAGGCTAATTAAATTTTCTCCAGCTACCAAAGAGCCACCTGTTGCTTCCATGAATCAAAAGAAGGCCTGCTTATTACACAGTTTGAAGATATTTGCCTAAAGACACCTGAACAATTATTACCAAAGAAAGAATGAATTTCAAACTATCAGTGAAGTTATTACAAAGATAAGAAAGAACCTTAAAGTCAATTTTTTTACCCATTAAGCCTTAAAAGGTAGAAACAGAGTAAATGAAACAGAATTATAATTCGATGCTTTCCTGCCTTATGCCTTGCATGGTTTTCAAGGCTAGCAGTTTCATTTAGTGTAGAATTAATTACACTTCAATCCTATAACTCTTCCACCTCCTCATTTCTTCTCTAAATACTCCTGAAGAAGATGAGAATTTTTTGGTTGGTCACTCGTTGTAATACTGAAAACTCTCTGAAATAATACATAGTCTGTTGAAGTTGAAGAAGAAATTGAAGTCTTGGAAGCTTGATGATGTTGTGACATGCTTGTTCTTGAGGAGGCTCTATCATTGGATCCCTGAGCTTGGCTGCTGGTGATGTATTCTGAATTGTCTATTGTTTTTCCTATTTTCATTATGTTTCATAATTTCTTACTACAGTAGGATAAAAAATTTAGGCTAAGAAATGACTCTTGGAAGCACCTTAGACCTGTTTATCCTTCATTTTTTTATGTTTTCTTCTGCTACGGTATTTTAGAGTCTTTAATCTCTCTCTTTAGCCCTCATTCTTGTTTATTTCCCTAATAGTTCAAATAGTTGGTTCCAGCATGGTTTATGGTTTTCCCTGCTTATTTTCTGCCACTTGAAAACTGTTATTGAAGTCTCCCTTTGAAGTACCATTGTTTATAGTTAGCCAAGGAGGTATGTTTTGATCATACCCTTTGTCTCTGCTTAAATAGTTGTTTTAAAGGTCTTTATAGTTGTGATTATAGATGTATTAGGTTTTCCCTCTTCTATGATTGCAATTATCAGTGAATATTTCATGTTTTCTAACTCCTTTGAAATAAAATCTTTGAGGAAATAGGATGTGCTCCCGAATCTTAGATTTAATTTTAAAAATTGTCTTGAAGTCATTATTTTCTTAAAGTGTGGTTTGTAGAATTCATGGTTAGCCATGTCTATCAAATACCTCTTTATGTTCAAATTATGTTTTTAAGTTTCGTTTGTTGAGAATTAAACTTCTCTTTTCCAAACCATTAATATCCATCTCATTCATAAACTAAAGGATCCTGTGGTGAGGTTAGATCTTCCCTTTGATATCCCATATCCACTTATGAGCTTGTTACAAAATTCATTTTGACTCCATTGCCCAATGAAACTGACACTCCTTCTTTCTACATGCCCTTCCTAGACCTTTCATATTCTATTGTACCAATTAAACCAAACAAACAAACCAAACAAACACTTGCACTTAATAACTAGTCTAAAATCCATACTTAAAAGAAAACAAGACATATCTTTGCTAAAACATTTGAGAGATCCCTCTCTGAGAACAGGAGGACTAGATCCTGGAACTCTAAATATTGGTTCTGATGTTGCCTTGTCTTTTGGTTAGCCAATCTATCAAAACATAGGATACCAACAAGGTTAATGTTAAGGGTTTGGTCAAGGTTAGGGTTAGGTTATAGTTAAGGTCAAGGTTAAGGTTAAGGGTTTGGTAAAGGTTAAGGTTAAGGTTAAGGTTAGGTTAAAGTTTGAGGTTAAGGTTAAGGTTAAGGTTATGGTTAAGGCTAAGGTTAGATCAAGTTTAAGGTTAAGTTTAATTTTAAGGTTAAGGGTAAAGTTAAGTTTAAAGTTAGGTTAAGGTTAAGGTTAGGTAAGGGTAACATTAAGGTTAAGGTTAAGGTTATGGTTAAGTTTAGGTTAAGGTTAAGGTTACAAGTTTAGTCAGGTTAAGGTTAAGGTTAAGGTTAATGTTAAGGGTAAGTTCAAGGTCCAGGTTAAGGTTACGTTAAGGGTAAAGTCAAGGTTAATTTTACGATAAGGTTTTGGCCAAGGTTAAGGTTATAGTTAAGGTCAAGGTTAATTTTAAAGTTAAGGGTAAGTTTAAGTTAACCCTTAACCTTAACCTTGACCTTAAACTTCACCCTTAAGGTTAAGGTTAAGGTTAAGATTAAGGGTAAGGTCAAGGGTAGGGTTACGGGTCTTAACCTTAACCTTAACTATAACCTAACCTTAACCTTAAGCTTAAACTAAACTTAACCATAACCTTAACCTTAACCTTGACCTTAAACTTCACCCTTAACCTTAACCTAACCTTGACCCAAACCTTAACCACAACCTTAACTTTAACCTTAACCTTAACCTTAACCTTAAACTTAACCTTGACTTTAAATATAACCTAACCCTAACCTTGACCAAACCCTTAACCTTAACCTTGACTTGATTGAACTTGTAACCTTAAAATTAAACTTTACCCTTAACCCTAACCATACCCTTAACCTTAACCTTAACCTGAGGTTAAGATTATGGTTAAGGTTAAGGTTAAGGATAAGTTAAGGTTAGGGGTAAGGTTAAGGTTAAGGTTACGGGTTTAGCCAAGTTAAGTTTAAGGTTAAGGTTAAGGTTAAGTTAAGGTTAATGTTAGGTTAAGGGTAAAGTCAAGGTTAAGGTTAGGTTAAGGTTAAGATTAGGTTAAGGGTAAATTTAAGGTTATGGTTAGGGTAAGGTTAAGATTAGTTTAAGGGTAAAGTTAACGTGAAGGTTATGGTTAAGGTTAGGTTAAAGTTAATGTTAAGGTTAAGGTTAGGGTAAGGTTAAGGTTAAACATAAGGTTAAGGTTAAGGTTTGACTTTACCAATAACCCAATCTTAAGCTTAAGCTTAAGCTAAACCTTAAACTTAACCTTATATTACCATTAACCTTAGCTTAACCTTAACCTTAACCTTGACCTAACCGTAACCTTGACCTAACCGTAACCTTCACCTTCACCGTAATCGTAACCTTAGCCTTAACCTTAAAGTTATCTTACCCTTAACCTTAACCATAAAATTAAACTTGAATTTACCCTTAACCTAACCTTAACCTTAACCTTAACCCAACCTTGACCAAACCCTTAACCTTAACCTGACTAAACCCGTAACCTTAACCTTAACCTTACCCTTAACCTTCAACTTAACCTTGACTTTACCCTTAACCTAACCTTAACTAAACCTAACCCTAACCTTGACCAAACCCTTAACCTTAACCTTAACCTTAACCTTAACCTAACCTTAACCTTAAATTAACCTAACCTTAACCTTACCATTGACCTAACCTTAACCTTAACCTGATCCTTAACCTTATCTTAACCTTAACCTAACCTTAACCTTAACCTTAACCCTAACTAAAACCTTCCCCTAACCTTAACCCTAACCTTAACCTTAACTTTACCCTTAACCTAATCTTAACCTTAACTATAACCTAACCCTAACCTTAACATTAACCATAACATTATCTTTACCCTTAACCTTAACCTTAATCTTAACTATAAACTAACCTTAACCTTGACCAAACCCTTAACCTTAACCTTAACCTGACCTTAACTATAACCTAACCTTAACCTTGAAAAAACCCTTACCCTTAACCTAACCTTAACCTTTACTTTACAAACTAACCTTAGCCCTGACCTTAACCTAACCTTAACCTTAACTTTAACCTTAACCTAATCTTGACTTTAACCTAGCCTTAACCTTAACCGTAACCTAACCTTAATCTTAACCTAACTGTAACCTTAACCTTACCTTAACCTAAATTAACCTTAACCTTACCTTATCCTTACCCTTAACATTCAGCTTAACCTTGAATTTAAGCTTAACCTTACCCTAACCTTAACCTTAACTTTACCATTAACCTAACCTTAACCTTAACCTTATCATTAACCTTCAATCTTAACCTCAACCTAACCCCAACCTTGACCAAACCCTTAACCTTAACGTTAACCTGACTAAAACCTTAAGGTTAGGGTAAAGTTAAAGTTAAGGTTAAGGTTAAGGTCAAGGTCAAGGTTAACGTTAAGCTAGGTTAAGGTAAGGTTAAGGTTATAGTTAAGGTTAGGGTTAAGGTTAAGTTAAGGGTAAAGTCAAGGTTAAGGTTAAGGTTAGGTTATGGTTAAGGTTAAGGGTTTGGTCAAGGTTAGGGTTAGATTGTAGTTAAGGTTAAGGTTAAGGTTAAGGTTAAGGGTTAACCTAACCTTAACCTTAAATAAACCTTAACCTTAACCCAAACCCTAACCTTAACCATATCCTTATCTTAACCTTAACCTAACCCTAACTTTAACCTTAACCTTAACATTAACCTTAACCTAACCTTAACCTTAACCTTATTTTTATCTTAACCTTAACCTAACCCTATCCTTAACCCTAAACTTAACCTTAACCTTAACCTTAACATGAACCTTTACCCTAACCTTACCCTTAACCTTAAACTTCACTATAATCTAACCTTAACCTTGACCTTAACATTAACCTTAACCTTAACCTGACTAAACCCTTAAGGTTAGGGTAAAGTTAAAGTTAAGGTTAAGGTCAAGGTGAAGGTGAAGGTTAAGTTAGGATAAGGTAAGGTTATAGTTAGGTTAAGGTTAAGGTTAAGGTTAGGTTAAGGTTAAGATAAGGTTAAGGTTAGGTTAAGGGTAAGTGAAGGTTAAGGTAAAGTTAAGGTTAAGGTTAGGTTAAGGTTAAAGTTAGGTTAAGGGTAAATTCAAGGTTAAGGTTAGGTTAGAGTTAAGGTTAAGGTTAAGGGTTTGGTTAAGGTTAGGGTTAGGTTTTAGTTAAGGTTAAGGTTAGGGCAAGGTTAGGGTTAAGGGGTTAAGGTTAAGGTTAAGGTTAAGGATAAGGTTAAGGTTAAGGGTAAGGTTAAGGTTAAGGATAAGGTCAAGGTCATGGTTAAGTTTATGTTAGGTTAAGGTTAAGGTTAAGGTTAGGTTAAAGTTATGGTGTAGTCAGGTTAAGGTTAAGGTTAATGGTTTGGTCAAGTTTAGGGTAATGGTTAATGTTAAGGTTAAGGTTAAAGTTAGGTTAAGGTAAGGTTAAGGTTACAGGTTTAGTCAGGTTAAGGTTAAGGTTAGGGTAAGGTTAAGGTTAAGGTTAGGTTATAGTGAAGGTTAAGGTTAGGGTTAGGTTATAGTTAAGGTTAAGGTTAAGGTTATGGTTAGGTCAAGGTTAAGGTTAAGAATAAGTTAAGGTTAAGGTTAAGGTTAAGGTTAAGGTTAATTTTAAGGTAAAGGTTAAGGTTAAGGTTAGGGTTAGGTTATAGTTAAGGTCAAGGTTAAGGATAGGTTAAGGTAAAGGTTAAGGATAAGGTTAGGTTAGGTTATATTTAAGGTTAAGGTTAAGTAAAGATTAAGGTTAAGGTTAAGGTTACAGGTCTTAACCTTAACCTTCACTATAACCTAACCTTAACCTTGACCTTACTATAACCTAACCCTAACCTTGACCAACCCTTATCACTAACATTAACCTTAAGCTAACCTTAACCTTAACTAAACCCTTACCTTAACCTTAACCTTAACCTAACCTTAACGTAACCTTAACCTTAACTTAACCTTAACCTTACCAAACCCTTAACCTCAACCTTAACCTTATCTTAACCTTAACCTTCACCTAACCTTAACCTTACCCTTAACCTAATCTTAACCTTAATCTTGACCTTAACCTTAACCTTATCCTTACCCTTAACATTAAACATAACCCTTACCTTAACTATAACCTAACCCTAACCTTAACCAAACACTTAACCTTAACCTTAACCTTGACCTTAAGCTTCCCATAACCATAACCTTAACCTTAACCTTCACCTTACCCTTAACCTTAACCTTACCCCCTTAACCTTAACCTTAACATGACTAAACCCATAACCTTAACCTTAACCTTAACCTCACTAAACCCGTAACCTTAACCTTAACCTTAACCTAACCTTAACGTTAACTTTACCCTTATCCTAACCTTAACCATAACCATAACCTTAACCTTAACCTTACCCTTACCTAACATTAACCTTAACCTTAACCTTAACCTTAACCTAACCTTAACCTTAGCTTAACCTTAACCCTAACCATAACCTTAACTTTACCCTTAACCTGGCCTTAACCTTAAACTTAACCTTAACTTAACCTAACCTTAACCTTAACTATAACCTTACCCTTAACCTAACCCTAACCTTAACCTTCACCTTAACCTTAAACTTAACCTTACCTTTAACCTTCACCTTAAGCTTAACCTTAACCTGAATAAACTTGTAACCCTTAACCTAACCTTAACCTTAACCTAACTCTAACCTTGACCAAACCCTTCACCTTGACTTTAACCTTAACCGTAACCTTAACCTTAACCTTACTAAACCCATAACCTTAACCTTAACCTAACCTTAACCTTGACCTTAACTATAACCTAACCCTATGTTGAGGAGGTAAATCCCCTCTGTAGACAAACACAATCCCACTAGCCCTAGATTGGGTCTAGAAACAATCAAATCACGCAATGATGTTGGTTCCTAGTTACAAGAAAAACAAAGACTGCGATAAGTAGCCTACCTCAAATCCCATGCTGTTGTTGTCGATGAAGAAGCGGTGCTCCTCGTACCTAGCTTGACAGATCACAATCCTTCCATTCATCACGTCCGAACACCTATACACACACAGAGAAATGACAACATACAACGTAATACTTAAAGCATGTAACTATATATCAGTCAAAGAAGATATAATTTGTTGCATTACATAAAAGAGTAAACACAAGAATGGAACCAAAATCATAGTTGCTTATATTATAAATGAAAAAAAGGAGATTACAACCAAATTATTTGACGTTATGATCTTCCTTTGGTGGGATTTGTAGCGGAGCGTGTCTCAACAAAGCCTGTCGGGAATTTGGATGAAGTTCTCTCTCTGATGGGATTCTCTTCGGCTTATCTCTCAACAGTTGCCCAGCTACAATTTCCTTCCTATAAGTTCAGCTAGCTTGCTAATGGAGAGGGTAAGATTTTATAAATGGAGGAAGGGAATTTGGGATCCCTATAATCATGGGATAGGTCCTATCTCTTAGGAAGGTTCCATGAGAGGTGTAAAACCACTTCCTATACATGGAGATCCGGAGCCAAACCACTCAACTTATTTTGATGATTCATTCTGGAGGTTGTTAGAATCAAACTTCCACCATTTATTTTTAAAAAACATCCCTCAATAAGCTTGGCATGAGTGAAACACAGGGACAGAGCACCAAATGGTGCACACTCTAGTGTGGATTCCCCCCATTAGCGTGAGGGATGAACTGGCTAGTTGTGCCAAGGCTAAGACATCTATTTTTTAGGATTTTTCAGAGGAAATGTTCTTTAGGAGAATTTTTATCCTTATGCAAGAGGATGCCATGAAGGTGTTTTCAGGACATTTTACTACTCACAAGTCATGGGAATAGTCCTCCAATGTACGGGATGAGGGATTGCAGGGACGGTGACAAAATGCAATGTAACAGATGCCCCCTAAAGCATGAGGTCTAAGAGAGAGGGAGGGGTGGAATGCTTTATGAGAACGTGCCCAACTGAAAACACTACCATTGGAAGACTTTCAAATACAAATAAAACTGATATCTCTGATACGTGATATATGGTATGGGTGTAGCCATCCATAATAGAGTGTACAATAACTAGGATCCAAGGTATGGATGTAGCCATCCAACAAAGAAGGATCAACAAGTAGACTCAGGTATGGTTGCAGCCATCCAATCAAATGAGTCATGTAATCAATCATGAGAATCTACAAAGAATTCGCAGCCTGGATTTTATCAGACAAGATCCAGGGTCTTGTACTCCATCTTGACCCGAACAAGTACAAGTCTGAGCATGTGAATAAGTGAGATAAAGTCAAACATGCAAGAACATCACCTCATTACTAGCCAATAATGAAAGATGTTAACAGACATGAGAGGAACCACCAATAATGACGATGGCTCTCAACGTACATGAGGTACAATCCATGGAATGCGAATAGTGAGTTGGCTTCGAACACCTACAGAATCATGCGATCGAAGGTCAATAATGAAAACCTTGCATCAAATGTGAAGAACCTAACATTGAGGCATGCAGGCTCCAAGGTACCTGAAGGGAGTCTCTAGATCAGCCTCCTGGATAATGAGCTAAATTCGACAGGAAGTGACCTTGATTGAAGGTGGGCCATAGTGTTTCCCACATCATCGACATGAGACAGAGGAACATGATGTTTGTGAATCAAGATCAATAGAGAATCAGAGGGAGGTTGAAAACTGGAGAGGCCAAATTCTCTTGAAGATATCGGCAGCATGACACTGGATTTGGCAGTATTTGAAATCAAAGGATCTAAGGTCATGATGATTTGGCAAAGAGAAGATGAGCGATCAAAAGAGATTACCCAAACCCACAGAGGCAAGCAGATAACGAGATGAGATGTCCCCAACCTGACACGAATGCAGACAAGTGCCATGTTCAAGAGCGACATACTGCTGACACGATGGTGATACTGGTTCCATTTTCCCCCACCATTTATGGCGAGTACCCCAATTATTTTTGGAAACAAGCTTGAAGGGGATAGCATACGCTTGCGATATAATTCTTTCCTTCAGAAAAATCCGACCTAGTACATTTAATGAGCCCTAGGAAGGAGGAACTCGAGTAATGTCATTATGACGGAGTCTGACGTCATCAGTTTTTAACGAGTCTGAAAAAGAAATAACTCGATGACTTTTCATGTTTAGAGAGTTTGAAAAGACAGTGGAAAAGAAAACTCCAGTAGTCTCTTTTTGTAAATAGTCCCACAGATCTAAAAAGGTAGAAAACTATGTCTAAGAGAACCTCCTAGTCGTGATAGGCTAGGGTATTCCTTTTTCATAAATAATCTATCCCAACCCGAAAAAGGGGTAAACGTATATTGGGAAGATGTTGTTTCGTAGCAAATTTAACGAGCTCAAAACGACAAGCGACTCGACGATCTTTTTAGTTTTATGGAGTCAGAAAAGAGCTGAAAGGTGACTCCTCCTAGAGGAACAAGTGGTATTAAGGGTAGCTACTGGTTCTAGTAATGGTGGAACTGCTTAGAACATGATAAAAGTCAAGAGGCTGGCTAACAAGACCACTCATTATAGCGGTTCTTCAGGAACAGGTAACACAATCAAGTGAAGGCTATGATCGGCCTAGTAGATGGGGACGATGGAATGAGAGAACCAAGGCTCATATGACAAAACAGGCTGATAAAATGGAAATCACGAGAGGTAAAATGGGAATGGTTTCATTTTTACAAAAGATTGAAATTAGGAAACTCTGCTTGAAGTTGGTTTCATTTTTACACAAGCTTGAAACAAAGATAAACTATGCTTGAAACCAGTTTCATTTTTACACAAGCTTGAAACGGAAACAAACTATGCTTGAAAAATTTAGCATGCTCCCAACATGGTGACTCAATTCGAGGTACATGCCCCCCAAGCTTCAGTCCATATGAAAGGCAGATGGAGTGAAGGTTCAAATTACGAGACCAAGTGAAAGACTCAAATGGGATTTTACGAGATTGTATCAAAGACTCAAATTGAATAGTAACATGTTTCATTTTTTTAACGAGGTTGACACATTAAAAGAACTATCCTCATAAGAGCTTGTTTCATTTTTTAAGAAGCTTGACACAAGAAAACAAACTCTGCTATGGTAGACCTCATCATAATGAATAAGAAGTCATAGCTTCCAACGGTTGCCCGTCTGATGGAAGGAAAACATCTTGGAAGTCTGGACCCAATGCCCCCAGCACACAATGTACAATGGAACTATCATTGAATATGGGCACAGAATAGGTAGCCACATAATTGACATGCAGTGGGGATGATAAAACCAACGAATAAAAATTTGACAGGGATGATGGTGGGCTAGCTGCCATATTAGGACTAAAGAAAACAAGTTGATCGATGGTCACGATCCGACCTTGGTGCGGAAAACACATCACACGAAAGAGGGAGGAGACAAGCACTCCCATGGCATAAGTGTAATCATGGCCCAAGAGTAAATTAAATTCCAAGGGGCCAGGAACAACCATCATTTCCATATGGACAGTTTTCCCTCCCAAGGTAACAGGAAAATTCGGAAGGATCCCTAACGGTTGACTAGTTCCTCTGTTAAACGCCAACAGATTTTGCGTAACAGGCACAAGCGGCAGCGAACCAAAAGCTTGCCAAGTAGTTGAGGATAAAATACTAACAGATGTGCCTTCATCTATAATGGTGTTGGGTACGACCAAATCAAAGGTCTGTACCGTTATCTCAAAAGGCACATAAGATGGAAGGCGATATCCTGCCAATCAACCCCAATCGAAGGAAGTGACCAAGCTACCTGGAGGGGCTACCATCGAACTGAGATGGTCTTCCCCTGGTGTTACGGGAGAAGAAGGAGCATCCACCATGACCTCCATCATGGAGGCTGGAGGGGTATCCTCTGGGACCTCCATCACGAGAGGCAGAGGAGCAACTTCTTGAGGTATAGGCATAGGAGAATCTTTCTCCAAGTCCGAGGAATCTGAAGAAAAAATAAGAACATGAGGGGTGTGAGATCCACTCTCAATGGAAAAGACCTGTTGCACTGCAGACGGGGCCAGCTCAACCGATCCCACGACCAATGGTTGGTCAGGGATGGATTCATGATGGTGAATTTCTAGGTAAGCGGGATCAAGCAAGGATGACTCTTGACTGATCGTTGAATCAACTTGTGAAGGACTCAAAGAGAGCTATTTGTAACTAGATGGAAAGCAAGGTGCAGAAACATTCAAGTTGTCCAAAACTCTCTTGGCTTCATCCATATATGGACAAAGGTGAATGGCATGGTGCCCTTCACACAAATTACAGGGATTAGCAAGCTTACCCTACTTCTTAGGAGCTTTACCGGCACTAGCTGAAGACGTGCCCACAACTTGACTCCCAGAAGCCAAAGGCAATGACAGAAAATCGTTGGACCATACTTCGAGCACCTTGGGGATGCCAGGGCAATCTCGAAGTAAATGGTTTCCCTGGCACAACATGCAAGGGAACTTAACTTTCCGTGGAGGATTGGAAGGTTCATCGAGAGTAGGTGTTTTAGAAGAAACAACTGCAGACTTAGCTTCTCACTTATCTGAATTCTTCTTCTTAGTCTTCTTCTTCTTCTTCTTAGCCACCTAGGTACTAGAATCCAAACTTTCACCAAGAGAAGTAGAAGATGAGGACAAATAAACAGGCGAAGAAGGGGAGAGTTCCACCTTCGAATCAACATGGTGTTTCTCAGGCGGAGGAGTGGATGGTATAGTAGCCAGAACACTTGAGACTAGAGAGGTTGAAAACAACCAAACAGGAAACCTAACAGTTAACCCAGGGAGGGACAACGTGGCCATATAAGGAGCACCAATATTTCCTAAAGTAGGAAAAAGAATAGGACTCCCTTCAAAGGGGATTCCTTGATTGGAAAACTTCAGAAAAGTTGCCATCAGAAACAACCTTGAAATAAAACATTAAGGACAAAAATTCTAACCAGGAATATTTTGTGGGTGATTAATTTTTAAGAACATAGAAACCAGGCTCTATTGTTTCATATTTTAAGAGTCGAGAAACAAACAAAAGGTGACTCTATCGCTTTCAGGTTGGACACGATCTTGAAAGGACAAGAGCTCGATGATATTTTCAGTTAAAAGAGTCAGTAAAGATCAAAGTGACTACTCTGGTAATCTAGGTAAATGGGTGTACCAGATATCCATGAACTACCATATACACCTTGGTAAAAATGAAAAAAAAATCACCCAAGGACTTAACGTACGTGCAGGTAATCTCCCCGAATGTTATGTCTGGTGTATCATGGGTAAAAGGCGGCAGACTTAACTTCCTACAAATAAAGGATTACAACCTAATGGGGTCTCCCTTTATATACGCGATGGTACGGGGAGCAAAATTCCGTAGTAGTGTTGTTTGTAGCCAGATGGCGAGCGACAGTTGCTAGGCTTAACTATGTCAGAACACGTCTCTACCTTAGACTACTAGATGTTCCGTTAATGTTTCAATGTTGCCTTAGGTTAATTCAGTAAATTTTAAAGTTGATCTTCAATTTACATTTCAATTTCAAGGCCCTATCAAATGTTGGATCTCATAAAACCTCTAAATGCAAACTATATGAGAAAAGAAATCTTTCAATTCGATGAATGCTATATAGTTAAGGGAAGAGCTTCAAACAATGATGTGACAAAAAACAACACTGAAAATGAAAATTTTCCAAACAAGATGAATTTCACTATCCAAAAATAATCTAAAACATTCAACGATGTGAATAATGCAACACAATCTATGCAAAATCCTCTTTTTTGAAAACTATGCAATTGCAGTCTATGCACAATTTCCTTTTTCATTTGAAAGAATAAGAATGCACTCAATGCATTTTTCGATGAAATGAGAATCTACTTAATACATGCTTTTAATGAAAGAGAATGCACTCAATGTGATTTTTAGCTTTCAATCATTAAACAATGTTATCTAAGTTCAATGACAAATCTCCAAAAATACTTTTCAATGCAATGTGATCTAATGCATTGAAAAGAAAAATTTGAGATGAAAACTAAATGAATGCAAATTTTCTTAATAAAGGATGAATGCAAAAAAGATGCAAACAAACAATAAGAATGCAATCATTGTTTTAAACCCTTTGTAATGAAATTCCTCAAAAGGCTACAAGACATATGAGGTCAAGCACAAAAAGGACTTCCAAAGCATGAGCTCAAAACAAGGAATTCATTCCCTTTTACATCAATCAATCATAGAAACAAGAATTTTGAGCTGAACAATGAGCAATGTAATCTATGCTCACAAGTGAAAAAGTAGAGGGGATAATGTGTAAATCATACAGAGAAAAGGACCAGAAGGGCAAGACACACTGGTGAAGGATTTAGGGAAAAAACCTCAATTTTTCATACACCCTGAAATTGGCACGATTTTGGTCAGTGAAACTAGTGCCAATGGCCAATTGGCGCAGGTTGCTAACTGAAAACTTGCGCTAATCGGCTTGACTGTCAGAAAAATAAAAGCGCCAATGCCTGAATAGGAAAAAACAAAGAATTTATTCCAACCAAGACTAGACTCACCACATCAAGAAAAAACTAAAAGATCGTAATTGATGAAAAAAATAGAAACAAACAGGGAAATGGTCATTCGACTAAATTTTTCAAATGACTAAGACCTTAAAGAGTGAAAACCTCAAAAGAAACTCCCCAGTGGATTCCCCAATTTTTTGAGGAGGTAAATCCCCTCTGCGGACAGAGGCGATCCCACTAGCCCTAGATTGGGTCTAGCAACAATCAAATCACACAATGACGTTGGTTCCTAGTTACAAGAAAGAAAAAGACTACGATAAGTAGCCTACCTCAAATCCCACGTTGTTGTTGTCAATGAAGAAGCGGTGCTCCTCTTCCCTAGCCTGATAGATCACAATCCTTATGTTCGTCACATCCGGACACCTATACACACAAAGAGAAATGACGACATACAACATAATACTTAAAGCATGTAACTATATATCAGTTAGAGAAGATATAATTCGTTGCATTACATAAAAGATTAAACACAAGAATGGAACCAAAATCAGAGTCACTTATATTATAAATGACAAAAAGGAGATTACAACCAAATGCTCTAACGCTATGATCTTCCTTTGACGGGGCTTGCAGCAGAGCATGTCTCAACAAAGCCTGTCGGGAATCTAGATGAAGCTCTCTCTCTTACGGGGATCTCTTTAGCTTAGCTCTCAATAGTTTCCCAGCTATAGTTTCCTTCCTACAAGTTTAGCTAGCTTGCTAATGGAGAGGGCAAGCTTTTATAAATGGAACAAGAGAAGTTTGGATCCCTATAATGATGGGATAGGTCCTATCTCTTAGGAAGGTTCCATGAGAGGTGGAAAACCACTTCCTATACATGGAGATCCAGAGCCAAACCACTCAACTTCTTTTCATGATTCATTCTAGAGTTTGTTAGAATCACAATTTCACCATTTATTTTTGAAAAAAATCCCCTAATAATCTTGGCACGAGTGAAACATAGGGACAAAGCGCCAGTTGGCATGCACTCTAGTGTGGATATCCCCCATTGGCACAAGGGATGAACTGGCTAGTCGCGCCAAGGCTAAAACATCTGTTTTTAGGGTTTTTCAAAGGAAATTTTCTTTAGGAGAATGTTTATCCTTATGCAAGAGGATGCCATGAATGTGTTTTCAGGACATTTTACTGCTCACAGGTCACGGGAATAGTCCTCTAATGTACAGGATGAGGGATTGTAGGGATGGTGACAAAATGCTATGTAACACCCTAACCTTGACCAAACCCTTAACATTAACCCATAAACTTAACCTTATCTTTTAGGTTACAGTTAAGGTTAAGGTTAAGGTTAAGGTAAAGGTCAAGGTTAAGGTTAGGTTAAGGTTATGGTTAAGGTAAAGGTTAGGGTAAAGGTTTAGGTTAAGGTTAAGGGTAAGATTAAGGTGAAGGTTAAGGTTACGTTAAGGGTAAAGTTAATGTTAAGGTTAATTTTAAGGTTAGGTTAAGGGTAAATTCAAGGTTAAGGTTATGTTAAGGTTCAAGTTACGAGTTTAGTCAAGTTAAGGTTAGGTTCAGGTTAAGGTTAAGATTAAGATTAAGGTTAAGATAAGTTTTAGTTAACCTTAACCTTACCCTAACCTTAAACCTAACCTTACCCTTAACCTTAAATATAACCTAACCCATAACCTTAACCTTCCCAAACCCTTAACCTTAGAATTAACCTTAAACTAACCTTAACCTTAACCTTAACCTCAACCTTACCCATAACCTTCACCTTAACCTTAACCTTAACCTGACCAAACCTTAACCTTAACATTAACTTCACCATTAATGTAACCTTGACCTTAACCTTAACCTTAACTATAACCTAACCCTAACCTTAACCTTAACCATAGCCTTATATTTAACCTTAATCTTAACCTTAAATTTAACCTGACCTTAATTATATATAACGTAACCCTAACCTTGACCAAACCCTTAACCTTAACGTTAACCTGGACCTTTACCGTAATCTTACCTTAACCTTATCCTTAACCTTAACCTTAACCTAAGGTTAAGGTTAAATTTAATGTTAAGGTTAAGGTTAAGTTAGGTTAAGGTAAGGTTATAGTTACGTTAAGGTTAAGATTAAGGTTAAGATAAGGTTAATTTTAATGTTAGGTCAAGGTTAAGGTTTAAGGTTACAGGTCTTAAACTTAACCTTCACTATAACCTACCCTTAAAATTAACCTTTACCTAACCTTAACCTTAACCTTAACCATAACCTTAACCTTAACCTTGAACTTAACTGTAACCTAAACCTTAACCTTAACGTTCCCATAACCATAACCTTAACCTTAACCTTAACCTTCACTTTACCTTAACCTAACCTTACTCCCTTAACCTTAACCTTCTCATAACCATAACATTAACCATGACTTTACCCTTAACCTAACCTTAACATTAACCTTAACCTTAACCTAACTAAACCCATAACCTTAACCTTAACCTAACCTTAACCTTGACTTTAACTATAACCTAACCCTAATATTGACCAAACCTTAACCTTAACCTTAACCTTAACCTTCCCTTAACCTTCACTATAATCTAACCTTAACCTTAACCTTAACTTTAACCTTAACCTTAACCTTAACCTAAACCTTAAGTTTACCCTTAACCTAACCTTGACCTTAACCTAAGGTTAGGGTTAGGTTATAGTTAAGGTCAAGGTTAAGGGTAAGGTTAAGATTAATGTTAAGTTTAACGTGAAGGTTAAGGTTAATGTTAAGGGTTTGGTCAAGGTTAAGGTTAATTTAAGGTTAAAGTTAAGGTTAAGGGTAAAGTTAAGTTTAAGGTTAGGTTGTAGTTAGGTTAGGTTAAGGGTAAAGTTAAGGTTAACCTTATAGTTAAGGTTAGGGTAATGTTAAAGGTTAAGGTTAAGGTTATGGGTTTAGTCAAGGTTAGGGTTAGGTTAAGGTTAGGTTAACGGTAAAGGTTAAGATAAAGTTAAGGTTAAGGTTAGGTTAAGGGTAAAGTCAAGGTTAAGGTAAAGTTAAGGTTAAGGTTAGGTTAAGGTTAAGGCTAAGGTTAGGTTAAAGGTTCAGGTTAAGGTTAAGGTTAAGGGTTTGGTAAAGGTTAGGGCTAGGTTATAGTTAAGGTCAAGGTAAGGTTAAGTTTAAGGTTAAGGTTGTGGGTTTAGTTAGGTTAAGGTTAAGGTTAAGGGTAAGGTTAGGTTAGTGGTAAAGTTAAAGTTAAGGTTAAGGTTAAGGTTACAGGTTTAGTATGGTTAGGGTAAGTTTAAGGTTAGGTTAAGGGTAAAGTTAAGGTTAAGGTTATGGTTAAGGTTAGGTTCAGGTTCAGGTTAATGTTTAGGTTAGGGTTAAGGTTAGGGGAATGTTGAGGATAAGGTTATGTTTAAGGGTTTAGTCAGGCTAAGGTTAAGGTTAAGGTTAGGTAAAGGTTAAGGTTATGGGAAGGTTAAGTTAAGGTTAGGGTTAAGGTTAGGTTTAGGTTATAGTTAAGGTTAAATTTAAGGTTAATGGTAAGTTAAGGTCGATGTTAAGGTTAAGGGTTTGGTCAAGGTTAGGGTTAGGTTATAGTTAAGGTCAAGGTTAAGGTTAGTGTTAAGCTAAGGTTAAGGTTAAGGTTAGGTTAAGGTTATGGTTAAGGTAAGGTTAAGGGTAAAGTTAAGGTTAAGGTTAGGTTAAGGTTAAGATAAGGTTAAGGGTAAGGTTAAGGTCAAGGTCAAGGTTAAGGGTAAGGTTAAGGTAAGGGTAAGGTTAACCTTAACCTAACCTTAGCCTTAACCTTGACCTTAATTATAACCTTAACCTCACTAAACCTGTAACCTTAACCTTAACCATAACCTTGACCAAACCCTTAAGGTTAGGTTTAGGGTAAAGTCAAGGTTAAAGTTATGATTATGGGAAGGTTAAGGTTAAGGTTAAAGTAAAGGTTAAGGTGAAGGTTAGTTTAAGGTTAAGGTTAGGTTAAGGGTAAAGTTAAGGTTAAGGTCCGGTTAAGGTTAACCTTAACCCTTAACCATATCTTACCCTTAACCTTAACCTTAACCTTAACCTTAAATTTACCCTTAACTTAACCTTAAACTTAACCTTAACCTCTAACCTTAACCTAACCTTAACATTGACTTAACCCTAACCTTGACATAACCCTTAAACTTAACCTTAACATAACCTTAACCTTAGCTTTACCCTTACCCTTGACTTTAACCTTAACCTTCCCCTGACCTTAACCTTAACGTTAACCTTGACTTTAACCTTAACCTAACCTTAACCTTACCCTTAACCTTAATATTAACCTTAAGTTTAAGGTTATGGTAAGGGTAAGGTTAAGGTTATGGGTTTAGTTAGGTTAAGGTTAAGGTTATAGTTAAGGTCAAGTTTAATTATAAGGTTAGGTTAAGTTTAACCTTACCCTTAGCTTACCCTTACCCTTAACCTTAGCCTTAACCTTTACCTTGACCTTACCCTTAGGTTAAGGTTAGGTTAACCTAAGGGTAATGTTAATATTAAGGTTAACATTACGTTAAGGTCAAGGTTAGGGTTAAGATTAGGTTAAGGGTAAGGTTAAGGTGAAGGTTAAGGGTAAGGTTAAGACTAAAGTTAAGGTTAAGGTCAAGGTTAGGTTATAGTTAAGGTGAAGGTTAAGGTTAGGCTATGGTGAAGGTTAAGGTTAAGGTTAAGGTTAAGGTTAAGGGTGAAGGTTAAGGGTAAGGTTAAGGTTAAGACCCGTATCCTTAACCTTCACCCTTAACATTAAGCTAACCTTAACCTTAACCTTAACCTTACTAAACCCGTAACCTTAAACTTAACCTTAACCTTTACTTTACCATTAACCTTACCTTAAACTTAACTATAACCTAACCATAACCTTGACCTTAAATTTACCCTTACCCTTAACCTTAACCTTAAACTTAACCTTGACCTTAACTATAACCTAACCCTAACCTTAATCTTAACTTTAACTTTACCCTTAACCTTCACCTTAACCTTAACTTTTCCCTTAACCTTAACCTTGACTATAACCTTAACCTTATCCTTAACCTAACCTAACCTTAACCTTAACCTTCCCCTTGACCTTAACCTTAACCTTAACCTTGAATTTACCCTAACCTAACCTTAACGTTATCCATAACCTAACCCTAAGCTAACCCTAACCTTAACTCTAACCTTAACCTTAATCTTAACCTAACCTTAACCTTATCTTAACCTTAACCTTAAGCTTAACCTAACCATAACCTTACCATTAACCTGAACCTTAACCTTAACCTTAACCTTAACCTTACCCTAACCTTGACTTAACCTTAACTTTCAATTTACCCTAACCTTAACCTTAACCTTACCTTTGACCTTAACCTTAACCTTATCTTAACCTTAAGATAACCCTAACCTTAACCTTGACTTTACCTTAACCTAACCCTAACCTTGACCTTGACTTTACCTTAACCCCTTAACCTTCACCTTAACCTTAACTTTACCCTTAACTTAACCTTAACCTAAACTTAACTATAACCTAACCCTAACCTTAACCAAACCCTGAACCTTAACCTTAACCTTAACCTAACCTTAACCTTGACTTTACCCTTAACACTAACCTTAACCATAACCTTTACCTTAACGTTGTTAGCAACCTATAAATATAGGATTCATAATTTTTATTTGACTGATGGTAGTCTTGTAAATATGTACATACTTTGCCTTCTGCAAGTTTTATTCCCATATTTAGTAAAAATTCAAAAAGAGGGTAAAATGTCCTAAAAGAAAAATCAAAGGACTTAGAAAAAATAAGAAACCCCAAAAGAAAAATATGAATAAATGAAATTGTGCAAGTATAAATGCCACTACTTTTACCTTTTGACTATGGTAGAGTGTCAATAAATTCCATAGTCCATGATGAGTTAAACAATTTAATCTTAACTTGTCATTTTTCAATTTTACTTGTTGTAGATAGAGAATAATGAATTGTCATACAGTTTAATCATGAAAATTTAGTAGTTAGGTAGAGAAATAGGGTGAATCCAACAGTTTAATCTGGATTCATGGATTAAATAAGTTGAGAATTAGATATTTTTACTTTCTTTTAGAAAGAATAAATGTTGTAAAGGTTGCTAGCTCAAATGCACCTTACTACAAAGAAAGAAAAAATGTTAGCATGGTAAGTTGGGTAGGTAGAAGAAGGTGAAAAATCTTAATGTAAATATCATTCATCTGGACTGCAAAATAACTAACTTCCCCTTCCCATAGTCATGAAGCATTCTAAACTATCAGTCAAAAATGCACAAGGCATTTCCTTGACTTTTGTTCGGACCGGACCCAAGGCTCTATGGTTGATTAGTTGAAAGTGTGAAATGTCTATATTAATCCCTAAAGTCACATCATTATTCCATTTCATGCATTCATCCCCCTGAATAATCATAAGTAAACCATCATTTTTACTTAAATACATTATAATTCCCATCTGACTAATTTCCATCATCACATGAGAAGCATTAAACCCTCAAAATTACATTATATCATAAGTTAAAGTGATAAGATTAATGCAAATTGTCTTTTAAACTTCACTTTACTTGTTATGTTTAGGTATTTTGAGTATACATTATCCCATTTCCATATTAATTTTGACTTATGTATTAATTCTCTATAGAAATGACATTTTACTATAGTATATAAATCCTTTTTATATAATAGCCCCAAAACCCACTTATTATAACTTTAGCCAAAGTTATTTAATCCCCACAAGTGTAAATAAAACACCCACATTACAACCCCTCTGACTAAAATATATCTTTGTATTAAATCCCTCCCCTATGGTAAGTAAATCATTTTGATTTAATTACTATATAATAAAAATATATGAAAAAACCTTAAACATATGTTAATATATGTTTAAAAACAAAAAATGTAATTCTCGAAGTTTAATCTAAGCTAAACTTCACTAAACCTATGCGTTTGTTTATATATTCCCTTTCCCGATTTCCCTTAACGTAAGGTTAAAATCTCAACTTATCCATTTTTCTCGATGCATACCCCTTTACAAAAATTCTAACCTTGGTTAAACCATTATAAACCTCCCCATTATATATATAAACTCATTTTATATATTAGAAATCCCTTTTTTATCCCATATCCACAGCGCCATCGGATTCAATTTTAACCGTCTGATCATATTTACAATCCTAATCCTATGGTTCGCATCAAAAATTATCACCTTAATTCATATCCCTTCCTTCCCCACCGCGTTGAGTATTAGTTGTCTGATCTTCAAGCATCCCTTTAATCTAACGGTCTAAACCGAACTCGATAACATATGCCCCCTGCCCCCACCATTTTCCATTGCATTAGTTTTTGACCGTAGATCTCCACTTACCATATCAACGGTTCACATTAAAGAGCCTGGTCCCACTGCACTTACCCCATGGCTTTGAAGCAAATCTCGACTATTCGCATTGCAAAGTCAGATTCGACGATGCAGATCTAGTATCACATAACTAAAATGATTGACCAAAGTTTATGAAAATTTACATGATAAAAGTGGTATTGTAATACCACCCAATGCTACGTGTCTATTTCCTATTCGATCGTGTTCATATTGGCCAAAAAAACTTACCATCTAAAAGCAATGCGATAACCACTGATGTTTTTTGCATTCAAAGCAAATTCGCTCCCGCCATTGACTGTGACTTGCATTAAATGATACGTATAATGATAAAAATATAAGGTTTAACCTTAGTTTTTCTTCGTTTTATGTATTATTTCCCTTTGATTGTTATGAAAATGCACCCAAACTCCGTGAATGAACTTTATAACCATCGCTAGCCAATTTTTCCCCTGAAGCAGAATTTCACCACAGTGACGGCATTCAAAAGACTCTTTATGTTTTCCATTAACTCACAGCATCCAGTTTGAAGCTGATACTACCAGAAAACCTTTTGACGGCCTAATTCTTGAAAAATTCCTTAGAAACTGCTATTATCTCACAAAAGCCTCTATTTTAAGTTCAATATTCAGTATAAACCTTTGAAAAATCATTTCCATGGCTTCAACAGGTCTTTTAACTTATAGATCTCCTAACAAGTCATCCTTTATAGTCTCAACCATTCAGGAAACCCTTGTTTCCTATCTTAACCTAGTTTTTCATCTCTCAGATTCCTAATTGAGCACAAAAATACCCATTTAAGACTATATTTACCCAATAATTGCTCAAAATTCCCTCTGTTAAAGTGAAATACTCCTGCAAACTATTTAAATTTGTAGAAGTAAACCTAACAATGCCTAAAAAATAGAGTTAAACCTCCACAGACTGATCTCATTCCACAAATCTTTGAAGAATCTCCAATCACCTCCCTGCAGCCAATATTTCATTAAAAAATTGTTTGATTTTGCAGGTTATTATCAGAATATGGATTTGGGCCAACAGTTTCAATACTAGTTGACAAAATTGTTTGCTCCAAATTCTTAGATCTTAACTCAATGTCTTCGTTCAACAAACAATTTGCATACAAAGAGAGAAAATAATCAAGTCAGAGAGAGATCATAATGATGAATTTTTCATAGTAAATGGTAAAAATGAAATTAGAATTCACAATGACACTGAAAACATAACAGTCAAAGAGTATCAATGGTTAAAGTGTATCAGGTAAAAGTTAGAGTGAAAAGTCAAAACAAAGTTACAGAGCAGTCAAAGGTAAAAAATAAAAGTAAATATAGAGGCATTAAAATGGTAAGAAGAGATGAAAATACTTTCACCAACAATGAATTTTATCCAAAGTGAAAGTAAAACAGTTAAAAGAACAAAAAGGTGAAAAATGAAAACACAACAAGAAGGAACATTTTTGTAGAAATTCATGTTTAAGTCATTTTTTTGCAGAACATATTGTGACCAATCCAACATGAATTTTTCAAACCTGAAGAAGGTTTATGTTCTTAAGAGGGCCATATACAAAAACCTCTCTCACTTTTCTAACATCCATTATTCATTGGGAAATATTAAACAATATTGGAGAGCACTTTTTGCAGAAACTTCCTGTTAAGTCATCATTTTGCAGAGAAGAGTGTGGCCAATTAGAAATACATTTTACAAAACCGAAGGAGGTTTTTTCTCCTAAGAGACCTATATAAAAAACCTATCTCACTTTTTTCACATCCATTTTAGAATGAGAGATACATGCACATATGTACAGGCTATTTTTTAAACTCTGTAAAACTCTATTTTACACATCTTTTTGCAGAGCCTATGGTGCATAGCTGGAGAGGAATTTTAGGAAAATGAAAGAGATTTATTTTAGAAACATATTTATCTATAATAACCTCTTTCATTTTTTTCATATCTATTTCTGATTGAGAAATACAAAGATATCATTGGACCCCAAGTTTCTAGAATTGTTGGAGCAGAATGCACAAAGAAAGGAAGCAATTAGTGACTTGGATGCCTCATCATCAACTAAGAGTTGGATCAAATTTGAATTCTCCTATTTTTCATCACTATCCATAAAAAATAGTGCCAAATAGATGCATTAGTTTGAGTTTCATTTACTTAAGTCCTATTTATGTAAAACAATTGGAGAGAT